>BGPT01001193.1:0-41203 GCA_003297045.1 Symbiodinium sp. clade C Y103 | reverse complement strand
AAAAGATTTCCAAAGAAATGTAACCAAGCATGCAAGCAAGAAGATTTCACAAAAAGCACCAACAGAATTCCAAGTCCGATGTAAATTCTTGAAATGATTGAAGGTGGTCCCGTCACAACACCTGCAGCGGAGACGACCACTCCCGAAGGCCACAGCAACTGCTGTAGTGCAAACATGGTTGAAAGTTGAAGGGCATGGTTGCGGTGAGAATAACCTTGCATGTCCATGAGATGGTTCGCATGACAACAGCATTTCCAGCAAACTCGTGTACCTTCAAAAACGCGATTGATCACGATTGTATACTGTTCAAAGTGGGCCACCTTAATATCATTTAACATCTCTTATTTCTGATGCTTGGGCCTCTTTGGGATTTATTGGATTTGTCTATGCAAAAGCTCCACTGGATTGGGAGGTGGNTTAATATCATTTAACATCTCTTATTTCTGATGCTTGGGCCTCTTTGGGATTTATTGGATTTGTCTATGCAAAAGCTCCACTGGATTGGGAGGTGGTCCCATCACAACACCTGCAGCTGAAACAAGCACGGAAGGCCACTGCAGACAAGGGCAATGACGGCAATGCCTGTGTAAGATTTTGTAAAGATCACGTTTGCAAATGCTGGTTGCACCCGGTTGGGTTGTGGATAGTTGTGGTCACAATTTGATGAATGTAGCGTGAAGGGGCTTAAAAGTCCAAGGTGGCAACCCATTGAAACAGTAGAAGGCAATTCAAGAGCGTTTTAGCTATCACCCCTTTGAACTGATGACAGTGGTGTGTTATATCTTTGCATGCCTCAGTTCAGCCAACCGCATTGGTTGTCGGGGGACTTTGGCATCGATAGAAGGTCCTCCCGTCGTGACACCTGCAGCTGAGACGAGCAAATCTGAAGGCCAAGCGTCTTTCTTGCAGATCATCCGTCCAACATCAGGGGCCAATAGGGGCCACCGTTTGCGGCACATTAAAAAAAATGAGACATTTCGCATTGAAGGTGCTCCTGTTACAGCGCCTGCGGCGGACCAGAGCCATTCCGAAGGTCTTGACATCAGCGCCTGCAACAAACACGGTAATTAGACACAGTAATCAGACACTGACACAGCAGACAAAAAGCTATTGGAATTGGAATGCACACCGATATGCATGAGGTCCTTTTGACAGCAGCTTTGTTTATCTTAACGGCACTTTGCGAGTCGCTCCAATGTGATCTGAAGGTCCTGCAGTGATCCCTGCGACGGAGACAGGAAAGCCTTCAAAGCCAAAGCCCGAAGGCTCGGGTGAGAATCACAGTGGACTGAGTGTCGGTTGCATGGCTCTCATGACATCTAAAAATCCTATCAATATGATTTATGATCTTATCACTCTTGTCACTCATGGGGCTGGCAGGGCTGGCAATGTGATGCATCCTGCCCTGATGGTTGGATGTTTAGAGAAGTTTGACAGATTGACACATCATTCCAAAGACAAAAGGTTCCAAGAGCGCAGTGAAATGCAGGCCCTTCCACTCCGCCTGCAAATCGTCCGTCACAAGGCTCGCTGTCAATGCTTTCAGTGGGATTTGATTGCACAATGAACACATGGGATACCCCCAAACCCTTTTCTTAAGACACCTACATGCAGCTGGATTTCCCCAAGGAGATGTGGTCAATCAAACAACTTGTAAATTCCAAAAGGGGGTTCCAGGAGGGTTCCAAAACGCATGGGTGCTGTTGATGCTGTGGCATGAGGCTTTTTCCCAGCGCCTGAAACATCTGCAGCAGGTGCGCGAACAATTTGATCTTAGGCCTGCAGCACTAGATGAACACAATATACACAATGTCTTCATGATTGCATGATATTGCATCAAAACACCTGCCCTAGGGTTCTAGGAACCATTAGTACAAGTCTTCATTTGTGCCCTACTTTGGCCGTTTAAATATCTAAACAGAAAAACAATCGAAAAAACAATTCAAAAAAAGCACAAAACCACGTTCGAAAAATAGCAAGAAATCCAAACAATCATAGTTTTTTGTTAATTTTAAACAATCGATATATAGACATGATCCGTGCCTCCTGCCCCCCATGGATTTCTAGAGATTGGGTTGCTGAATTGCACACAGAGGCATCAAATGAGGACCATCTTGGGATATATTAAGTGGTCTTACGGACCCAGGCAGTCGACCGCGTACTTTCCATACCCTGGACAGATCTAGCTTTGCAACTGCAATCGAGCCTCAACTATGTTTGCGAGGTGATGCCACTGCATTGCCAGCATCAAGCCTGAAGTCAGAAGGCTCCGGAAACTACGACGATCCAACATATTGAAAATATATAAAATCCTATTTCTTCGTTGCGGCTTGACTCTGCCAACTTTGCACGGGACGCGGTGGCCGTAGGTGCAGCTGTTGCACCGGAAACACCAAAGGCTCCGCAGTCCGGCACCGCAGGGACTGGAGGCCGGAAAAGCTGGGCTGGGCCAGCTGTGTCTCTGGAATTTCTGAAAGGGTCATGGCTGGGCAACTGTCTGCAACTGTGTTCAGGTGCTGAAGCTGCACTTCCAGCCGATGCAGCTCCGGGAGGCGGCCTGGTGCACTGTCCACTGTCTACATTCAGGACATGTGACGAATTCCAGCAAGTTGTGCCTGAGCCTGTCACAAGCAGCTTGTGCAGGGAAAGCTGAAGTTGCAGTACCAGCAGCTGATCGCCCTGAGCTTGGGAAACTTTGCAAACACATTGCAGCGGCCGCGAAACATGCCTTTTTTGGCAATTCTTTGGTGCCTGAGGCATCTCAGCTGGAGAGGAAGACCCAGGCGACTTGGAGACAAGCAAGCTTTACCCAAGCGTTGCTACCTGATTCATGTGGCCTTTACAAAGAATCCAGTTTTGGTCCTGCATTGATGGAACGGTGACTGGGTAATGAAGGGCTGGTAGGAGTGAGTCGATAGATTAAACATGCATGTTGTCTTGGCCTTTACCTCATGTCCAGTTCGATCTCACCCTGTAGACAGTCCTTTAAGCTCCAGGAAATCTGCTGGCAGATCTGATCCTGGACGAAGCCCCTTCCCCAGATGACACACTTGACGAAGCCCCATCAAAGTTCTCCAGCAGAGTGGCAGCTGATGCACATGCAGTGGCTCGCTACAGCTTGCAACAGTTTGGACCATGCTTTCATGACTTAGGAGCTGAAGCAGCTGTGGCTTATCTGCAGCAGTTGTTCAGGGCGGGACAATGGTTGCAATGTTATAGTAGCGAGTGTTGACCATACTTCCATGTATGGCTTTCATATTTACAGCATGCTGGCTGTTTCTGCAGCTTTGGGGTCGAGATGCTGGGTGGCTGAGCATCTGAAAGCGAAGTTGATTCCAAAACAAACAGCACGAAAGGGCAAAAGGCAAGCCAACCGCATTGCAATATCCAGATGAACCTAGAAACTACTAGAAACTAGAAATCAATTGAAGCACTCTCAGCAGACTTGCAGGACATTGGAACATAGAACAATGTTGAAACATAGCTGTTGGGGACATCTGTGGATGAGTCGCAAGGATACGCTGCATCGCATGACCCATGTCCTTTGGCGGGGTTCCCCTGCCAGGGTCGCAGTTTGGGCTGCGATGTTCACTACAGGCAGAGGGATTCAGCACCGTAGAGCTGAGATGTGGCCTATTTGGTTCCGATCTTGAGCTTTTGGATGCCAATGAATGTCCTGAAAAGCTGGGCTGCAGCAGGAGCGCTGTACTCTGGGCCACGGCAGATGGTGGAAATGATTTGGCCACCATAGAATTGCAGCTGGATGAGTTGCCAGCGGCCCTGGAGCATTTAGTGCTAGCGACGGTTGGGAAGACTGGGATCCAAGGAGGTTTCCTGTCTTTGACGGTTGCCGCAGGCGGATTCCGCCAACAATACCGGCGGAGTCAATCTCCAGAGCACGGGCGCGGCAGCTATGTCCAGGGTTGCATGCTGGCTGTCCTCTCACGAAGAGGCCAGGGCTGGCTCTTGCAGGAAGTGGTGCCCAACATAGGTCTCAGTTGTGAGCAACAGGAAGATGCCATCGTCCGAGAACTGTACTGGCCAGAAGTGGGAGTTGCCATCGAAAGGACTGTCACAACAGAGGCCGGGCCATCCATCACCTGGCTGGAGGTGTTCAGAGCCTATCCTGAAGGCACCTATCCAAGTGATGATGACACAGAAACAGCCAGCCACGAAAGCCCGATGGGCAGCAGGCCTGAGTTGGTCACATCTATCTTAAGTCCGGCCAGTGAGTTGGAAAAAACATCCCGTGGCTGCTGGACTGAGTACCCTTCATCACATCCCAAGCAACCCCCGTCATCGCCGTCCTCTTTGTCCAAAAATGGGAGACAGGATTGCCTTCCCTTTGAGGAGCTCAGAGACTTTGGCCCCCCTCGTGCAGCATGCAAGTCGCTTCTAGGGAGTGAAGGTCAAATGGCAGAGCTGTGCCAGGAGACGGGAAGACTGTCTGTCAGTTTGAAACTTTCTGAGGATCGGCTCAGCAAATCTGAGTCACTGGTAGTGAACTTGCGGAGTGAGGTGGCAAAGCTCCAGGAAGACAAACAGAGCTTCTCAGAGGAGGCCGCTCTAAAAGAGACCAAGCTGCAACGTCTTCGGTCGGAGTTGGACCATTGCATGTCCGAGCTTCAGCAGAGAACTGGAGCTATGCGGGCTCAGCATGCAGAGCTGGAGCAGATGGCAAAATCGCGAGCCAAAGAGCTTGCACAGCAGGAGCGTTGCAAAGGGGAGGTCGCGGCACTTGAACAGGAGCTGGTACGAGTGAATCAGCAGCTGGTTCAGGAGAGAAGCACTTGGGAACGAGACAAAGAATCGCTTCAGAAGAGCCTTCAAGAATGCACAGCTGAAGCCAAAGCTGCCAGAATAGCTCAAGGGGCCTCTGACAGCAACCTTGAGCAATTGCGGCAAGAGCTGTTTCTTGAAAGGGCAGAAGCAGCTCGATACCGCACAGAAGCCTTGGAACAGCAGAATGTACCTAATCCTTTACTTCAAATGTTGTTGTTTTCTTTCGGTGGTTTCCCGGATCAGAATGTCTGAGGGCATCTATCTATTTATATACTGTATTATACTGCTATTGATTATTGCCTTTGGGGCCCTGACGGCTTATTTTGTCACAGAGCTAGCCAAGGTCCAAGAGGAACCAACGACCCTTGGGAGAGTCAGTTTTCAGGATCTTGCAGGCAGCAAGAGAGAGGTGGAGATGCTTCAAGCTGAGCTTGCTAAGCTACAAACGACGTTTGCTGAGGAGCTTGGCAGTGCACGTGCACGGCTTGCTGTCGCAGAAAGGCGAAACAAAGACTTGCTGGAGAATCTGCAGAGCACTGTGCGTGCTGCTCATTCTGCAAAGGTGGTTGAGCGACCTACATCGCTGCCAGAACCTCCAATGGTACTGCCAAAGAGTGGTGATTGGAGTAGGCAGCCAGACGCCTTCCAGCACGGAGGCCCGAAACCACAGGTTGGTTTTTTGGAGAGCACGAGAAGTCACCTCAGTCTGCAGGGAGGGGCCCGGAGTCAGAGCAGACAGGCCGAGCAGCTCTGGGAATTGCACTCTCAACACAGAGATCGCTCGGAGCAACTAGCACGTCACCAGTATCTCGGCTGCTCCAATTACCGCCATTGACTCCTTTCAAAGATGAACAACGCTGTAGCGTGATAGTTTATTTCTGTTTATCACATATATATATATATATATATATAAATGCACATAGAGACACATGTCACAAAAAATTGCATTCACGCTTGCACGTTGCATTCATGCTTTAAGATCTGTAGATTTCTAGGGGCATTTCTGGCACAGCCCAGGGAAGAGTCACAGTGGCAGCAGTTGCGCGCCTCGTGCAGCCGATCTGCAAGCAGCGAAACCGGTAGGATTGAGATCGACAGCGCCCTGGCAGCGAAGTGGTGTCACCATCTTAAGGTCAAAATGCCACAAACTACGCTGTAGCTAGTGAGTTCTGATATATAGGTTTTTGGGTGGTTTTTGTGGGTGAGTGATCTGTACACGCACACGCACACACACACACATATATATATATACATATAAATATTACACACACATTTCCACACCATGGACATTGGATTCCGGTTCCCTACAAATGAATGTCATCTCGGTTCCAAAGCAGTTTGTTTTCAGGCGTTGTCACTTTTTTGAAAGACGCAATTAATTGGAGTTCTGTATGATAGTTACTGTATCATCTATGCATCAAAGAACATGCGTTCAACACGATTTCAACACGTAAAATGTGATTTAAACTGATTTAAATAGCTTTGCATAGATCAACCAACAAAAAAAGATGTGCAGAAGTGTATACTTAGAAACCGTTCCTTTCATCATTTTGAGGTCAACCCATTTTTCCATGATGTTTCCTTGGCTTCACGCAATGAATTGGAGTTCTGTATGATAGTTACTGTATCATCATTACATCAAATAACAGTTTAACATGCGTTCAACACGTAAAATATAGATTTAAAATGGTTTAAATAGCTTTGCATAGATGAACAACCAAAAAAATGGTGCATAAGTGTGTACTTAGAAACCGACAAATCAATAAATCAAAAGAACAACAACTCAGTTCCTTTCAAACATTTTGAGATCAACCCATTTTTCCACGATTTTTCCTTGGCTTCACGCAATGAATTGGAGTTCTGTATGATAGCTACTGTATCATCATTACATCAAATAACATGCGTTCAACACATAAAATATAGATTTAGAATGGTTTAAATAGCTTTGCATAGATGAACAACCAAAAAAATGGTGCATAAGTGTATACTTAGAAACCGACAAATCAATTAATCAAAAAAAAAAAAACATATTCAGTTCCTTTCAAACATTTTGAGGTCAACCCTTGGCTTCATTGAGGTGCTCGAGTTAGTCCTCAGAGTCGCAGCCGCGACTTCGGTCGTTTGCCTTCGGCGCCCTCGAGCTCCAGCAGCTCCCTGGGCGAGACGTTGCGCCGGGCGGTGGCTGAACGACGCCGCGGGCGAGAGCACAAGGCCACCCGAGCCCTGGACGAGGAATACACGCGCTTTGTGAAGGAAGGCTCGGTCAGGAGATACCCACAGTGTACGCACACTACACATGGTACGCACACAGGCAGAGACATGACAAGAGAATTGAGGGAAGTGAGAGAAGGGAGGCAGAGCTCAGCTCCTGAGCCGTTTGTCCTCAGTGACTTGGGTTCCGCCTGAAATCTCTCACATCGGTTGGAAGCGACGTTTCACTGCGTGGATCTAGCTGTGGGGCCACTGTGTGATCAGCGCACCCAGCTGGTCGGTGGTGGGATACTCAAAAGGAGATGTCAGAAGACAACTTCAGTGGGTCTGTAGGAACATACCCGGTTCCTTCACTAGTTTTCCTGTTCCAGAAGAAACATGCATTGGCGAATCAGTAGCGATCTTGAGCTGCAGTTTGTTCTTTTTCTTCCTCGATCTTTGTTTGAGCTACGCATCAGCACCCAGGACAGAAGCAAAAGAAAAAACCGAAACAGAGCCAGCAGAGGAAGAAGGCTGCTTCACTCTTTGAGTTTCTGATGGCGTTCGATGATGTTCTTTCTCTTTTCCCTCCCTCTATTGTATTCTATTGTGACTTCATGTTGATTGTAGCTGCTTGAATTCACAACACAATGCAGGCCCAGTGGAAGATATGCGAAGTCCAGAAGAATTGAGAGAACAGTATCTAGAGGATCCTGGTGGGATGGGATATATGACGCCGCCTTCGCCGTGGAATTGTGGTTGATGTTCATAGGTTTCAACTGTTTGGATCTGTTTGGCACAAGCAAATCAGACCCGATCTTGTGTTGGACGCAAAGGAGATTGTCACCAAATGTCGCGGAACCATGGTTGCCGCAAGTTTAATATAGTTTATAGAAGTCAGTCGTATCATACCATATTGTTTGGGAATCTAGGGATTAATGGAAGAGCCAGAAATGAAAGAATCATTGCTACATATTGCTACAAACTTGTGCAAGACATGGCAGGGTCCCTTCAAAATGACTTCAGTAGCGACTTTAGCTAGTGATTTAGGTGTGGGTGAAGGGTACTCCTGTATCTACCTCAATTTGTTCAAATGCTGGCAAATCCTATGTTTTTAACGATCGCCCATTGTACATCCGGCCAGGACTTGGCATGTGAGCAGGCAGAGGCGGGCACCCATGCGGATGCATCAGTCCTGCGGATGGCCTACAACAAATCGCAGACATCAGACATACTAGGGGCACAGAGGACCACATATTGAGCTTCGCATTAGAGCCATCTTATCTTAGTGCCAGGCTGAAGCGCGCGCTGCCAAAGATGCTGAAGCCAAACAGTCGCCAGCGTCCAAGGCCAAGGCTGAAGACCAGGCTCAGCCCAGCGTCCTGTGATTTTGCGATTTCATGTTGGCCATGCCTAAATGAGCTCAAATGGATCTAACTTCCATTTCACCATGTCACGTCCATCTATTTGTTCAATTTAATCATCAGATTAACACACACACACACAATTGTAAAGAAACTCCTATGATGCGATATGAACCTCTACAGCAATCTATCCCCCGTGATGTTCAGACAGGTTGGGCCCAAGGTGTGCCGTGGCACACCGCGGCACATTGCATTGTCAGGAGGCCATCAAGGACTTGACGACATCAGTCACGCTCCGGCGCGACCTTGCTCGCACGACACCGCTGTTCCGGGAAGCCTTGCGACTGGTGGTTTGGCGGCTCAGATCACCAGCAGCACAGGGCAAACGTCGTTGGCAGCGTTGATGACCTTTGATCACCTTTGATGACTGTTGATGACCTAGGTCCCGGATAGTTGGGATTCCGAAGAGGAGGAGAAAACTGGACGGAAGCGGCCAGATGTGTGAGGGGCCTAGCTTCACTTCAGTGACACAGCAATCAGGTACTGTCCAGGTTTGTCAGGACTTTTTCTGATGCGTTCAAAGTCGAACTCCAAGGTCAAAGCTGGCGTCATGCTGGGAGATTCTGGAGAAGGTCAGGTTCTCAGAGAACTGGTACAGCTTCCAAAAGGCTTGGGAAGCTCCAGAGGTGAGAAGCCATTTGCTACCTGAGGAAAGAAATGGGTGGTCCCACTGTTGGAGTGGCAGCCATTTAAAATTCTTCCCACAACTCGTGAGTAGACCTGTATCAGTTTGGATCCACTGACTGATGGTGGAACCTGTGTGATTTTGCAGTGCTCTCAGCCAATTGGCCACCAAGTGAACCACCACAGAGAAATGTGACTTGCAAAATCTTGCAAATGAAAGACACCAAATGACGGGTTGATGCCGCAGAATGTGACAGCTCACTGGGCCAGTGCATTTCATTTGATAATCATGGAGAATCATGTATGATATGATATATAGTATCAGGTAGTCCGTTAAAATCCATTATCAAGCCAGTCACAGACAGAATGCAAAGCCGTTAAAATTCATTAACAAGCCGTGACGAGGCAGAATCCTTGCAAAGGGATACCATTTTGAGGGCAGCTGTTAAGAATACATTGCCCAATCGCAAATCATTTGGTGCCATGGCGTCCAGGATTCTTTTTTTCCACGGCTTGGAGTCCGGATGCGGCGGGAGAAAACACACCTTTCTGGAGGAAAACTATGATGATGTCGTGTGTGTGGATATGCACATGTCCCTCCTGAACCTCCGGAAACGGAATGGCATTCTTCGCAATGTTCTTGCAAATGCCTTGACGACGGCACCGTGGAACTTGTACGCCTGGAGTGTTCAATGTTCTCTGACTGGCTGTCTTCAATGTCAGGAGGAAGAGCTGAGGAGAACGAATCCATCCAATGGTGTTTTAGTTGGCAGTTCATGGGGTGGCGCTGTAGCCACCCTTGCCCTTGCTAGAGGACTTTGGACTGGACCTACGATTCTTATCGCGCCGGCATACAAGCGCGCTGTGGGAAATGCACGAGATGATCCAGCATTCGCCCCATCTGCCATATACACTGCGATAGCTCAGCAGCTTGCTGGGGATGACAGGCGGATCATCATAGTGCATGGAACTAAGGATGAAACCATCCCGATCGATGACAGTAGGGAAATGGCTGATGCTATCGGAGCAGAAATGGTTGAAATTGAAGATGGAGATCATCGCATGAGGTGCCTTCTGGAAGGGGAGAGTCCCCAACTCTTGTCATTGATTGAGCGTGTGCAGCATCCAAAGAGGTGTGGCGAAGACATGCAAATATCTGCGCTTTGAGATGGAAATAGATCTGGGATGATGTGGGAGGTGATGGACAGCTGGGTGATTGGAATATCAACGGGTCCACTCAATTGAACTCTGATTTGATGTAGATTGATATGACCAATGTATGACGTGATGATGCGTGATGTTTTACGGATGCCAGAGTTAGTGTTCCTACCATGCAACTTTTTCCGACCATCTTCCCTGCTACAAAAAGTCCCAGGCTTTAGGTGTTTAACCGTTATAACTTTGACCGCACTTTGGGAGAGTAACTTCTGTGCTCAGGATTTCGAGACGATTCTGGAGGGTGAGTTCGCACGAATAGATGAGGCGGGCGGCTGCAGTGCCTGGTGTCAGCACAGCACTGCTCAGCAGAGATTCCTTCGTTTATGCAGGAGTTTGGGCTGTACATGGCTGCCGACTGGAACAAGATTCAGGCATGGGGCATGGACTTTCTATGATTCCTGTGGGTGTGTAGTTGTATCATACTTTTTTATACTTCTTTCTCATCTTTACCTTCTACAAATTGCTGGATTTGATGTTCACCAGTCTCATAGACTTTGGCAGCCGTGAATTCCGGTCCATTTTTCCATGGCCCCTTCGATCTCTGTTGAGGCACAGGAGAAGGATTTGAAGGAAAGGATTCAAGTTCGAGCCAAGGCCCATGGTCATAGTAGCAAATTCAGTGGAAGCCGGAAGGAATCCGTAGACTGGATGGATTAATTCAAGTAAAACCGGTAGGAAAAGACATTCCAAATCCAAAGAATCTCCAAGCCTACTTAGCCTACTATTTCCGTGAAGCATTCTGCCCTTTTGTACTGCACTTGCATCGATTTCGCGATCTCGTGCAAGGAGGCAGAAAGCAAACTGGACCCTGGGAAGGCACAGGAGCTAAGAGCCATGGCCCTGCCGCCAGCTTAGAATGGTGGGAATGCGAGGCTGGTTGGCTTTGAGATAGCGATGATGGTAAGGTATGGTATCGCATGGCAAATGGTTTTTTTCCCTATTTGTTGTGGGGAATCACTATAGATGACACGCAAATATGCTCCAAGATGTGCAGTAAACACGATGCTCCCCATATGCATGGCCACACCCTCCGTTGCGAGCCCAGGTCCATTGCAAATGAAGCGGAGACGGCCAAAGAACACCGGGAAGCCGCCAAAGCATGGCCCTCAGTCGATGATGGCCATTCAATGCCATTCACTCGTGTGTCGTGTGTCGTATGGTCCATGGTCAAATTGGCCAACCAATTCAGGAGGAGCGGAACGAATTAAAACAATCGAATGCAATTAAGATGATTGACACACTTGAAATATCTTGAAATATCTTGAAATATCTTTAAAGACTTCAGATGGTAGAGGGTTAGCGCGTGAGATCTGGCCAGTTCTCAGTTCTCTTTATTGAGCGAGTGCGTGCTGCTAGACAGAAACGTTGTCGCAAGGTGGCCCGCATCAACCTTGCACGAAGAAAAGTCTGAAGCTAAGTTGGCCCTTGGTTGTGCTCAATTCAGAGGAAGTGCCTCAAAATGTTTACACTGGTCTACATCAACGACATGTTTGTTGAGCTACATGTTTAGTGGAAAATGCTTCCCCAAAGCAACTTTTGTCAACATTGAAGCACAATGACGCAAGGATATGCAAGTATGTCGCCGACCTGTGTCCAGCGCGTACTTTTTCATGACGCACAGTGACTTTGCGCAAGGTGCGTGCACGCAAGGAGGCCTTGAGAAAAAGCCTCGGGGAGGAACCCACAGAGGCGATAGGAAAGGTGCTGACCTCAGACTGCCTCGCTCGACCTCGAGAATTCTGGACCTTCAGGTTGTCTCAGTTTCCAGGGAACCGAAGGAATTCCTGATTCGTTTGTCAATTTTGAAGCGTTGATTTCTCTATTCAGGAACTCCTGAAAGAGCAGCTACCAAGTGCAGAGGCCCGGGTTTCCACTCTGATGCGTTGAATCATATTGCACCATGTTGTATTGCCCATTTCAGGCACTAATTTACTAATCGCACTGGAAACGCCGCCACTGATACGCAGCCAGTGGGGATGCAACACGGTTTGGGATGTCATGGTGCCCCGCAAGAACAGGTCATCAAGCAGCTGTCCGCTTATGAAGCGCTTGCAGAGGTGCAGTGACACGAAGCAGCCTGATGCATGAAGTGACCAACAGCAAAGTGGTTCCTTGAACGGTTTTCCATGAGGATAATGAGGATAATTCAGAATCCCTGACGCAATGATTCAAACATCGAATTTATTTGGTGGTGACCTTGGGAATGTAAACAATGGAAGGAATGGAGGGAATGTAAGGAAAGCAGCAGAGGGACTGAGGGACTGAGGGACCGAATGGAGGGAATGTAATGAAACAACTGGGGGGAAGTGTGTTAGCCAAGCGAGTCCCATGAATGCACAAGGGCCGTTTCATAGCAGCCTCTTTTGCTTCAGTTTTCCGTACTGCGACTACAGACAGAGACTCCACGACCTGAAATACTGCGCAAATCTAAGCACCGCTCATGCCGCTCATGGACTTTTCTTATGGGTTTTTAGGATGTTTTAGGTCTATGTGCCAGTTTGGCACAGTACATCCCAATGTCGTGTGATGAGCGGCCTCAAGCAACCAGAGGCCAGGATCGGGAAACACAGGAGCTTGCTAAGTCGCTTAGAAACGGCACCAAATGGGTTAGCATTCTGGATCCACGTATCTTGTTTCCTTGTAACAATCTTGGCAGACTAGGAAAGGAGGTCACTGTGGGAGTGTCACTCCGAACACTTTCTTCGGAACCCTTGCCAGGCTCTGAAGTGTGGTGTCGTTGCAACAGCAGAGGGCATCTCATTTCTGCAGCGCGCTCATGCGAAGCAGATGCCAATCGACAAAGCTTCTGCTATTGGTCCAGTGAGCTATCATCATGCCTTCCAAGGTCCGGTGGGGTCCGGTGGGCTGGTGGAACATGTTGTGGGAGGGCGGCCCAACAGATCGCCATAGAGCAACACGGAATCACACGCCTTGAGGCTTGCTTTTGGTGGGATGGCCACTCCTCTCCTTGTTTGGCAGTCGCAGCTGGTTCTGAAGCAAAATCCTAACTCTTTTGAGTCACGCAAAAAAAGCGGGTGTCGTTTTACCATTTTCTACCCAGGGCCGCCCACAGGCAATCACCAACATCACCAACTACGGAGAACCAAGTGGACTGTCCAAAGGCGTTGCAGAGTTTGCCGACGACCTTGCACGATCCAGGCCGGGAAGGAGGAGAAATCTGAAGAAAGACCCCGTACGCAATGCTACGAGAAAATTCATGTGGGGATGATTATGGATGCCCATGGATGCCCTGGAAAGCTATGGGCCCAATACTTGGGCGGAACATCCATTTGCCAGCTATATCCAGCTATTTTGGGTTCACCCCCGTGTTCCTAGCAGCTCACCCTGCAGGTTTGCTGACTCTAGCAGCTTGGAACGTCGAGTGGCTTTTTGACGGAATCAATGACCCATTGCCTGTTCCACAGATGGATGCAGCCAAAGTGTCATCCAAAATTCAGGCAGTAGCTGCAGTTCTTCAGGAGATTGGTGCGGACATCATTCATTTTGCTGAAGTGGAGAATTGCAAAATATTGGGTTTGGTGGCGGAAAGACTGAATGGTTCATACAACCCTCTGATGATATCAGGAACTGACACCCATTTGCGGCAGCAGGTCGCCTTGCTGACAAGCGTGTCCCCAATAGCATCTCTGACGCGAAGTGCGGAACGTGTTGAGCTTGTTGCCCATGGACATGGGCAAGGTGAGAGCACTGGGCTAAGTAAACATTTGATCGCGGACTTTTCCATAGCTGGGCGACAGCTTGAGATTCTGGGGCTGCATTTAAAGGCCCGTCCACACCAACCAGATGCACGTATGAAGCGTGAAGGTCAGGCTAGAATTGCACAAAGCATAGTTCGAAAAGCCTTAGAAATGGGCAAGGATGTGATCGTCCTGGGGGATTTGAACGACTTCGATTCAGAGGTCCTCGGTCCTAGTGGTGAAGTTCCCACCTCTTCAGTCCTTCGAATGTTGAAAGATGTTGACAACGATGGACGTCCAGACCTTTGGAATGCTCTCAGCCACATCCCCGTGGCGGAGCGCTACTCATCTTGGTATGACCGGAACCATGATGGGAGGTTCCAGTATGGCACGGAAAGGCAACTGATAGATCATGTTCTTGTGTCCAACTCGCTAAGAAATGCCGTTGTAGATGTTGGCATATTACACAGACACGATCCGACCATAGTGAGCGACCATTGGCCCTTGTGGATCCGAATCAATCTTGAAGCACTGGCTTCTGCGGCTCCTCATCACTCCTCTGCAGAAGAGACAACACCTTCGTCGCGGAAACTCATAACAAGCGTGCCAGGAAGGGATATCAATATCTTTATCGAGTTTACTGCCCCATGGGGGGTTTTGGCAACTTGTCTCTTGCTGGTGATTTGGTGCAGCAAACGATTTGGGTCGGGGGAGCGTGCAGCACAGCACGAAAAAAAGCAGCCTGGCCGATGGATGTGGATCTTGCTACTGGCACGCAGTCCCACTATGACCACGACATGTTCACAGTCTTGACGGGGGATGGATTTTGTTAGTCAATTCCTTCAAGTTAGCAAGTGGTTTGAATTGTCGGCAAGCAGCTGGCACATCCAATCCTAAACAAGAATCACTAAAAGAACCACGAGCACCACTCTTTCAATATTTTTCAACCCATTGAATGAACCCAGCCCACTCTAATCAAACAACAATAGTACGATTAATAGTAACCACATCACCACATCTGGTCCATTCTTCTCACATCAGATGATTTCAGATTATCATTTCATATGAAAAATCTGAAAAGTGTACATCCATAGCATTCCATAGCATCAGCCCAGTCCTCCCATGGCATCCCAGCCAGGTCTCAGCCACTGCAGCGAGTTGCTTCCGGGCGCTACAGGTGGTGGCCCTAAGGCCCCCAGAGGAGATCGCCAGGAGCGTCGCGGCAGCTGCGGTGGAAAGTTGCGAGACCTGACCAACCCTGGGGTCTCCCAAGGAAATCCCAAGAAATATGTCTGGGAACCTATCGGATTATAGATGATATTCCTATGAGATTCCTATGACAGTGAAATTGAACGCTGTCTCTTCCAACTTTGACCTGAGAACAGTGACATGGCCCACGTGTGCCATAAGCTGACCAAGACTGCCCTTCAACATTGGTACTGATTGATGTCCAAACCTCTCGGTTCCTTGAGGGAAGGTGTGGTTTTTTCCACTTCCAGGTGGCAGATTTCCTGGCAGAATGAATGTGCAGGACCGCTTCCAAGGATGCTCCAATATCTCCAGTCTCGTTTGGCTGGGACTCTTGCCTGCAGAAGGTGATGTGGGGCACTGCATGGCAAGGGTGTCAACAGAGTAGGACACAGTGGGACTCAGTAGGCTGTAGGAAGTTGAATCTCAGGCGAGCGAAGAGCAGAAGGAGAAGGACCTGGTGTCAAGACCTCAAAGTACTCACGTGTGAGGCATATGAGTCATATCAGAGCTAGTTTGCCTAGTTTGTTTTGTTTGCCTTGTTTGCCTTCTATGCCTTGTGTGCGAAATTGTGTGAAACTGTGTGAACGCATCATGATGCATGGGCAATTAGATTGCATTCGGAATGCAAGTCTTCTAAGGCATGCGACGACAGAAGCATTGCCAGAGCTGCATGCTTGCCTGGATGTGTTGCGGAAGAGGTTGCAGGAAGAGAAGGACACTGCGTTCAGAGCCCAGTCTCCAGCAAATGCTCAGTTTTTGCAGCTTTCTTCAGCAGAGGGGGATAAAAGATCCGGAAATATTCAACAAATGCGGCTGTGTTCGTTAAGTGACTGCCATGCGTGATAGTGAACGAACTTTGCGCACAAGCGTCCCAAGGCCAGAAGTGAATCCGAAGTTGCGAATAATTGCCACTGATGAAGACAAGCATCTTGCTGGCATGAAGTTTGGCAAGTCGTTTGAAGGAACACCTGTTTTTGTATAGATGGTGCGATTTTGCTATTTTGCTGCGCCTGCGGCGCTGATTGTTGTGGTCAAGAATGAACGAGAGCTGAGGATGACCAAAGATGACAAGCGCGAATTCATCATGTTTGAAGGCGGCTGCTAGCTGTCGCAAGTTCAGCAGTTTAGCCTTGGACAGCCCCCATCCAAGCTCTTTGGATTTCCAAACTGTCCAACCTCCAGGTCAGCAGGAATACGATTGGGAGAGGCAAATTACCCTGAAGATGAAGGACGGCCCACAACTGTCATTCCTGTTTTTTTCAGGGTGAACTATTGTTGGATGTTTGCTGTTGTAGTTTGGCACTTCACGATGTGGAATCCCTTACGTTGCTGGGAACCAGAGTGTGGCCAGTCGCAGGAGCAGATGAGGAAAAGAGACGTTCATACCAAAGAGTGTCTCCAAAGGGTTACGAGGGCATTGAACAGACGGTGGCGCCGTGAGCGCGACAGGCGTGCGGGGATATCCCAAGCCCAACCCAAAGTGTGATGATTGATACCTGCTGGACCTTACTGATTATTGGTCCTGCTGACAACTGATGACCAAGAGAGAGACATTGTTGAACCAGAACATCGTTCACTGCATTTAATTTGTCCCAAACGCGCACCAGAAACACGATTGCTATCTCTATCTATATGTCTGTTTCACAGCTTGAAAGCTTGCTCAGGGACAAAGCCCGAAGCCTCGAACGAATCGATGCCCTTCTAAAGGCCATGGATGCCACCGAGGCGCGATCCCCAATGAAAACCTCCGATGCCATCAGAAACGGGAAGGAACTCGGCAGATTGTTTCAGCGTGCGCTCCAGGCTGAGCTGGACAGAATCCGGAAGGAGCACTTGCAAATCGCCCAGGAGCAGGCACGAGATGGTACCATGATGATCCATGATGTATCTTTTGGATTCTTTAGGTGTGTAAAAAACAATTGATTAAGTTATTTAAATTACATTTTTATTGGCTGTATTCTATTGTAATTCTGTTGTATTCTTTCACCTGCACCACTTGGCCACTTCGCAAGGTGGACGAGTTGGAGTCTGAGCGGCGGCGGCTGCAGGAGCAAACCCGTGTTTTGATGCGGGCGCCTCAAAGCCGACCGCTGGTGAGACACATCCTGGGCTCGAGGGATCGCATAGTAATGCATGGGATATACTATGATATATTGGGATATAAGATATATGATATCTTATATATATAATATAATATATACATATATATATATATGTGTGTGTGTGTTTGTTAGATATGTGACAACATTCCAGAGATGACGGAAACAGTATCCTATCAGTGCTTTCTTCTCTAAGGGGTGCAGCCTTGGTCGTGCGGCAAGAGAAGGCTCGTATCAATAAGGCTCGGAACTTGTCGCTTGAAAGATTTCGTGGAGACTCTTCGTCAGTTCCATCTCCGTTTTTTGGTTGAGTGAAAGCTCGTTGGATTTAGCCGATTTGGATTGCAGAAACATGCCAAGCCTAATTTTCCGAGAGATTCCGATATAATCGAACGGATTCCAAGTGCTTTTCGAAGTCCACACCAAGCCGCCAACTGCTCCTGGAAAGTGGCCTGGAAGTTTGACGACCCTTGGTGATTGTGAGGCTTGGTACGCAGAGCCTCGTGAGAAACGAGCCCTCACATTCCAGCTTCTTGGCGTTGCAGGTCTTCAGCAGAAATTTCAGGCCTTAAGCTGAAGCTTTGACTTGGAGAGGCAATCCTGCAACGCCCAGGTCCTTGAAGATCATAAGGAGGTTGCACACAGACATGATCAACTTTCCGGTCACTGCAGAGTTGGGATCTCAGGGGTTTGCTGTGTAGACATCGTAGACTCAAGGAAGCCTTGAGCATGTACACTTCCATCAGCCTTCATCAGCGCTACGGATGAGGTTCAAGCAGAAGCATTCAGTCCTCCTGTGCCCCAGTTGTGAAGCACCATAGCGAGGTTGTTGGGATTCAGATGCATCATGCAGTCATACACAACCAGTGCTCGCCAAGCAAGACTCAGAGAAGCCAGTCACCTGTGGTTGGAAGATGTTGGAAGTTTGATCAACCAGGTACTCTCTTCGAATGTTGGAGGGTCGACTGCGCAAGGATTGTCCAACTGCCAAAGATACTGACGTACAAGAGGCTCACTTGCTGCCGGTAGACCAGCTGGATACCAGTGCTCCCAGGAAGAGGGTTCTAGGCTGCACTGCTTAATTATGGAAACATCACAGAGGCGTGTAGATCATATAGATCATTGATGATCATTGTAGATCACAGGATATGTCAATGTAGATATCAGAGATCTACCTATCTAAATTTCTCTAATCTTATCTAATCTTATCTTACCTCATCTAATCCTATCCTATCTATCTAATCTAGTCTGATCTAAATCTAGATCTAGATCTAGATCTAGATCAAATCTATCTATCTATCTATCTATCTATCTTTCTATCTATCTTTCCATCTATCTTTCCATCCATCCATCCATGTAATGTGTGTAATGTAATGTGACGTAATGTAACGGTAACGTAAAGTAACGTAACGTACCAGAAGGTATGGTATAGTATGGTATGGTATGGTATGTATGGTATGGTATGGTATGGTATGTATGTATGTATGTATGGTATGTTATGTTAGGTTATGTTATGTGGCGTTAGGTTATGTTATGTTATGTTAGGTCATGTTCGGTTATGTTATGTCAGGTTATGTTAGGTAATCTTATGTTATGTTATGGTATGTTATTTCATATTCTGTGATGATATATAATGTTTTGTAATATTATGTTATGTTCTGTAATGTTCTGTTATGTTATGTCATGTTATGTAATGTTCTGTGATGTTCTGTAATGTAATGTTCTGTGATGTAATGTAAAGACTGTTATGTAATGCTATTATGTAATGTTATGTAATGTTATGTAATGTTATGTAATGTTATGTAATGTTATGTAATGTTATGTAATGTTATGTAATGTTATGTGATGTTATGTGATGTTATGTGATGTTATGTAATGTTCTGTAATGTTATGTGATGTTATGTGATGTTATGTGATGTTGTGTGCTGTTATGTAATGTTATGTGATGTTATGTAATGTTGTGTAGTGTTGTGTAGTGTTATGTAATGTTTTGTAATGTTATGTAATGTTAGGTAATGTAATGCATTTATTTGTATGTATGTATTTATCTGTATGTATGTATTTGTCTGTATGTATGTATTTGTCTGTATGTATCTGTCTCTGTGTCTATCAGTCGATCTATCCATCTATCCATCCATCCATCCATCTGTCCGTCTATCTATCTATCTAATCTACTAGAATCTAATCTAATCCAATCAAATCCAATCAAATCGAATCAAATCTAATCAAATCAAAGCAAATCTAATCTGCCCTAATCTAATCTAATCTAATTTATCTATCTATCTACACATACCTGTGCAAATAGATGGTAACTTATGCATCGAAACAACAAGAAGTGATAGGGATGCTACATATGTAACCTAAGTCTCTAGTCTAAGTGATTAACACGTGGTACTGCATATAAATACTTTTATACTGATTCTAATCATGTTATTGTTGTTCTATATCTTCTGGGATTGATCACTTATCCCAAGTGATTGAATAGATATGACGAATGATGAATGATAAAGACCATGATAGAACATACCATTCATGACCAATTACCTGGGTTTGTCTAAAAATAGTGAATGCCCACAGCCATCAAATGATAGGGAAATTAATAATCTATTGAATCATCTTGAATTTAATCCATTAATAATCCATTAATAATCCATTAATAATCCATTGAATTTATATCATTCATCATCCCAAGTCTCCAAGTCGCTGCTCAGGGTCCACTGGAGGAGACTCCGGAGCTCAAGGCACAGCTGGATCAGGCCTGTGTCAGATTTTGCGGCAGATTTCATGAGGATTGAACTCGGAAGACTAGGGAAGGCCCCAAAACTGCCGTTTTGATGGAGAAAATGATGATTTCCCATGATTCATTAATTGTGATTTCCAGGATTGAGGATCCCCCCATGCGAATCGATATAGCCATCCACACCACAGCATATCGACCCAACATAACAGAACCCATCAGTTCAACACTGGAAATGTGTTGTTCACTTGACTCGGTTCTACCATGTTCTATCTATCTCAACCAATTCTGCCATAGTTGCTAGAAGGGACCCAAGGTAAGCCAATCCATGAACACAGGGCCCCGTGCAGGTGGATGCAGAGTTCGAAGAGCAGCTTGCGGCTGACATTGACGAACTCAGGGCAGTCAGCCGAGCCAAGGCCATGGCTGGATGCTGTGTGATGATTTGCACATCTAATGGACACGACTGGCATATATGGATTTGTGTGTGGATAACGCATGATAATCTATGTATATCTACGTGTCTTTCCACTCGCCCTTGGTCCAATAGGTATACAACATTATAGAACCGTTTATGGGGTGTTCATTTGCAATACTTGAGATGTATGTGAATATGCTCGCATAATTTTTTCGCAATCTTTTGTGCTTGCGCCTCGATTTCTGGTGTGCAATATTCGAATAGCAGTTGCAAAAATTGGCGACAAATATATGGTAGCAGGTTACAGGTGATTGATTAGGATTGTCTCGATCGGGGAAAAGCATGTGAAAGCGAAGTCATTCTGAATCTGACCGATGTGCCATCTCTCCAAAGACTCCTTTTCATGTCATTCGGCTCAAGCTGCAAGTGGTTGATATCGTTTGGTTCGAAGAAATATTTTGCCCTTGTCACTTCCGCGTCAAAGTATTTGCTTTCATTTTTCTTGCTTGGTGCGGGAATGTCGTGCCTGGAACAAGAATCCGAAATCTCGACCTTGATCCAAGCCCTGCCCAAGAACATGCCCATATTGACAACACCTTGTTGTTGGAGGATGTTTACAGTGAGCTTGAACATACCAAAGTTGGCGAGATGATGGCATCGGGACAGCATGATGTCACCGTGGATGACAAAAAATTGAAGCAATTTCACAACCGATGTCTATTCTAAGTTAGAATTTTGGGAATCAACAACTGCTGTGGCGACTCGCTTCTAGTGTTTGAAATGTCTTGAACATTCGAAGAAATCAATTGATCTTGTTTCAAAACAATCCAGTGTCCCGGCTACTGTTGGAGAAGGTTGATTGGAATTGGTTTCTGAAGACAGCTATATACATGAATGTCCGGACTTTGACTGCCAGGTGAAAGGATTGGCCGCATCAATTCGGCTCGATCAATCCACCCCAGTGGCGAAACTCTTCGGACCAAACATTTGACACATGCGGCAGTCAGGCGCACCAATGTGTTGTTCTGTTGGATGGACGATCTCGTGTGGTTTGTTTCCTAAAGATGCTGGCATCGCTGGCAGCCATAAAGCAGCAAGACGTTTTGGCGACTCAAATGATCGTGCATGACTGTGAACCGGACAGCTGCAGCATCATTTGGTGGAAGAATTCGCAGATCTCATTGATCATTGAGATTCGCGACAGGTTTACCCTCTTCGCATGAAATTTTAGGCAGCTTTAGGCAGCTGGTGTTTGGATGTCCAAATGTTAAATTTCAAGTGAGGTAGCATTTAGGCTTCAAGTCCCACTTGCAAAGCAAGTGGTTGCTAAGATGTACCATGGAAAAGCACATCTGTGTACAGCTGGCATTGCTTCTGCCAGTGTCTATATTGGCACATGTGCTGAGATTGTACAGCACCATGTCAAGGCAAAGACCTTAAAAGGAAGTGCACTTCGATATGAACTCTTGGCGGCCCAAGATCGATGCTGCCTTTCCTCGGAGATGTGAACAACAGATTGTGTGAGGAAAATGGCCGTGACTCTTGCAATTTGAGGAAGAAAGTGGTCGTAATTATTTCACACACGCACACACACACACACATATACTGATGCATACTGATATATATATACATATACAATCATATACATACATATACTGTATATGCACATTATCATATCATAAGATCATATAAAATATATTAAAAAATATATTTAGGTATATAAACACGTGACATCACGTGACACATCTCCATGAACTCTCGCATCATCGCCAGGCCCAGCGTGCCATGGCCAAGGAGGCGGCGCAACGGCGCCTGGCGGCTGAGGCTGGGCCCGTTTGTTCGTCCTGCTAAGGATAGATAATCTAAAGTTAAGGGGTAGAAGGAGTCATTGGGATTGGGGAATAACCAACCATCATTTATCAGTTTCATCCACTCATATCCCATATTTTCCGGGTGAAGGAAACGATTTCAACTGATTTGGCAATGTAAAGGACAAGGAATGATTGGATGATATTGCTCCTGATGTGTGGGCTCAGGAGCCCAAAACTGATCATTTTGCTGCGATAATCATTTGGGGTCGTTTTTGATTGCGGAGTGCGGAATGTGGTGGGCCGCCCATAGAGCTTGTCCATCGGCGCGGGTCTGGACTCTGGGACTTTGCCTTGAAAGGAGTACTTGGCACCAGCTTTAAAAGAAGCTGCAGATGCAGTGTGCCGGACTCAGACTTTGTCGGCCCGTGGACTTTCCAGAGACTTCTTGATACTTTTTGAACGGACTTGATATTTTTATATGTCTTTAATGGCTTTGTTCTTAGAATGGGGCCTTGCAATGCCTTAAGCCCAAATCACAATTTTACCGTGGAAAATGATCACCCAGTGGAGGGGTTGAACATGTGCAGACCAACCCATGAAGATCCATCATTGAAGTCAAAAATAATGACCATCCAAAAAAACACATGAACACCCATAAAAAAAAGCACATCTGTCAACATCCATCAAGATTCAGGCTCCGCTCGGAAAGAGCTGCGCGGCGGACGGAGATTGCAGAGGACCTCCTTCGACCTGTGGCAGTGCTTTCGTCACAGCTTGGAGCAGAGGTTGGTCGCAGAGGGCACGCTACAGCATGCATCAGCATGCGGGGGAACAAAATAAATAGACCTTTAACCTCCTTAATTGTTTGTTTCTCTTTGTCCACGAGTCTATCATCTAAGATTCATACCTTTGACTTTTGACTCCGACAGTGAGATAGCATCCACGCCTGTTTGTGTCGAACTTCCTTTATGGACACAACAAACACTGTTTCTCCAATGTCATACCATTCGCCAATTCTTCTCTGCGGTAGGCTTTCCGACACGAGCAGCTCCACAAGGGGAACTGCGAGCCGGCAAGCTTTGGTCCAAAGCGAAAACGACAGGAGGCCAGCCCTGAAAAGATGTCAGGGATGCAAAAGAAACAGAGGATTTAACCTTGCCAGTGCTTTCTCTCCAAGAGCTTTAGTTGGATGCAGGCATAGTATGGTAAGATATTGCAACCCCATTTTGTGGGCCAAGAAGTGTCATTGATCCGGACGCAGCCGATGCCCTACTGCCATCTTCTTCAGGCATCCTTGGGCAAGACCTTGGAGGTTGTGGAGAATCTGCTGACCCAACTGGATGCCGAGGAGGCGCCGTACAATCTGCACATGCAGACTTGAAGTCACTTATAGTAACTTACTATAGCTTACAGAATCTTACAGACCTTATGGTAACTCCAGGAGAGCTACCAAAAGGTGCAGCAAGGACAGCTGCCAAGTGTCAACTCAGCGAAGGTAAAGAAGATTGCAGCAGCTCCAAGCACCCTGGGCAAGGAACCTGAGTGGGAGGCAGGATGCCCAACTCATCGGCTGGAGGAAATCCTCTGATGCAAACCCTGAGATCTGCGGAGCATCGGCGTTTCCTTGCCAGGAAGCCTTGGAAAAAGCCTCTCGCCGGTGGAAGCTTTTCTGCTCCTCGGATGCACGAGTGATGCTAAAAAACAGAAGGAACTCAAGAAGAGAGACGAAGAGAGGGTTCCCAGAGATTTTTGACATTTGTTCAATGCACCGCAAGTAGAACTTCCAGGGCACATTCTTGTCATCTCTTCTCCATTCTCAATGAACTTCAACGAACTTCACCCGCAAGGTGCCGAGCATCCTGCAACCGTGCCTGAAGAGCAAGAAACTCCGCGTGGAGACAAAACTTTCTCTGCGTTCCTAGGCTGCACCGAGGACACCTTTTGTTCGCATATTAGGATGAGGTTGAAACCCACTGATAAATCCATCCACCATTTTACCAGAAATAGGGTGTATATGAACCATCCTCAAATTGGAGGTTCGTTATTGGGTTTACCACATCACATTTGATGGGTGAGCTCTAATGAAGATAAAAACATATAAAAACCTTTACACAAGTGGCCATGGCCCACACGTGCATATGCCAGCTGTATGTCTTTTGATCCAAGATTGTGCGCCAAGGCAGACATCAATTGCCAGCACACTTGCGCTTGATTCGCTTGATGGCTTGGAGGACAATCTGAATCAGCATCAGAGAAACAAGCCAAAAGGTCCAATAGGTCCAATAGGTCTCATAGTGGCATTTGGAATATGATTCATAAAGATTTGCCCCTCCCTCTCAGTAATCATGTGCAGCTGGACCATGTCCTGCCTGTGAATCCTGTGAAGCTGGAAAGCGTGCCAACGCAAGCCACCTGCCTTCAGGATGAAGTGGAAGAAGCGGCCTGGCTCAACGTGGATAGATATACTGAATTGCTTAAGTTATTCAGTCATTCTAAGTTGCTGATGGTAGGTGGCTCAAAACTGTTGCCCTCAAATCGGATTGGTTTATGCAAAAAGCATTCAATCTTTACTCACCATCGCTACAATTCCGCAACCACCTGGGGTTTTTGTGGTTCTACCAAGGCACCAAAGAAGTTGCCACCGCCGCCACCAGCCAGGAAGCAGGCCCTTCGCCAGCCATTTGGGCTGTCCCCGAAAGTTTGTAGAGCCAGGGATGCTTCCCGTCATTTTATACATGATATATCTCATATTTGAGTCGTAGCTCTATCAAATCTATCATATGGGGAGCGGTCCTGCATGGTCTTGACCGCGATTCACATCCATCGTTGCCTGATTTTACATCTATGTTGTCTATGTTTCTCATCTATTTTGTTCCATGAAATTTGGGGTTTGCCATTGCGAAGTGGAACTACCAGAGGGTGCCACCATGGCAGGCTCCCAACCGGCCACCAAGTGCCGGGAGCAGCCGGCCTCCAGCTCCAGTTGCCAAGCCAAGTGCCCAACCCAGCTGTGGGATCCTGCAGGGTGACCCTTTAGAATGGAAACTGTGAAATGCAATGGGGGGGATTTTTTTATTGTTTTAGAATGTTTTTCAGGTCTGGGGCTGCTCTGGCTCTTGGCTCTTGTAGGTTTCTTGGCTTTTTGTAGCTTCTGTGGCTTTTGCGGTTTCTTGGCCGGCTTTTGTGGCTTCTTGGCTTTTGTGGATTCTTTGACTTTTGCGGCTTCTTGGCCTGTATGGCTTTTGTGGTTTCTTGGCTTTTGTAGCTGTTGTGGCTCCAAAATGTAGCAAGGAAAAGTGCCCCAGACTGAACAACAACAAAAAGACCTAAACAAAAAATCCGGGCCCCCAACGTAATAGGTGGTGCTGGGGCAACGGTGCGCGCCCCGCTTTGAGGTGCAAAACCAGCAGCCCAGCCCGGAGCAAACCCTCAAGCCTCCGTTCCAAGCTCGGATCAACAGACGCAGACATGAAAGTGACTTGTGGTGCCTGACTTTCAGCGAGAAATCCTGCAATTCAGCTCCAACTCAGCAGTGTTGGATTCAGGGCCAGAGCACCAAAAAGGGTGCTGCTTTGCTGGAAAAGTTGGATGAGTTGTCTGCCACCATGGACCGTAGCTTGAAGAAGCATTAAAGATTCGGGCCAAATTGGGTCACAGTTTGCAATCTGAAGCAACCAGATCATAGATACAACTCAGTCCAACTCCAACCATTGGCTGCAAGGTTTCCAGCATCAAAGAAGTCATCCCAAGTCCCATGGGGGTGGAGTTGGGCCATGTTGGGCCTACTTCGACACTTTTCCAAGGTACCTTGGGCAAGAACTCTGCCCTCAAGAGCACCACACAAAGTGTTGGTGGCCGCAGCCTGAAGCCTCCAGGCCCGAACTGTCTCTTTTCGGGAGACAAGGGGGGTCAAGTTCCAGCAATCCCTTCCCAATTTGATAGAACATACCATAGCAATCCATAATATAACGCCCAGAAACCCTGGCCCCATGGAGGATTTATTCGTTTTGGGAACCCTCAAGTGCATGCCACTTGGTCCAGGAATTGGCAAAGGAAAGCGATGAGCCCAGAGCCTGCAGTCTTTACCCCAGAGCTCTGAGTAGTCAGGTATACTAGTCGGATGGCGCGCAGCTAACATATGGCATTTGAGTGGAGCATGGAAAGTTGATTAATTAATGTTGGCCAGCACCACCACCCACAGCTCCGTGCACATTCGAAAATCATGTAAACGTTTCATTAGTTTCACTGCCCGTTGGCGCGAGCGTGTGAGATCCCAGCATCCCGTTGTTGATGAACTCATCTTTTCTTTGACCATCAGATTATATCCGATGGCCTTGTTTGGAATTAGTTTGGGTCTCGCGCCATGCGTCTTGCGGTTCGCAGATACCACGTTTCAGGCACAAGTCCGGGCACGAAGTCCGCATCATTTGCTTGGGATGGCCATAGCGTTTGCCTCTCTGAGCAGGTGCTTCTCCACCATATAGATCGAGTTTCACAGGTTACCGGTTTCACGCGGAGAGCAGCTCACCCATGAATATGGGCGCGGCAAAAGAGATGACCCCTCGCCTGGCAGGATGCAAGAGTTTCTTTGTCCATGATGAACCCTAACAGATTGTGTAAAGTGTAAAGAAACCAAGTTTTGACGATTTCTTCACTCTGCATTGACGTCAGTCCGGACACATTCAGCTGAAAATTCTCAAATGTACCTGACCGAGACGTTTGGCTTACAAGCTAAGCTCACCTTATCACGATCAACTATACATTGCGTTGCCATCATGTGTGGCGTGAGACACCTTATTCTCTTGACATTGTTGGTTACCTGGGCATTGACGGATGCCTCTGGAACCGGAGGTTCGTGCCAGAGTGAGGATCCCAGCAAGGCACCATCCTTGCTCTCACTGAAGGCAGATGTTTCAAAGGCAATGGATGGTATGGAGAACATGGAGAACCGTGAGCACAGTTTGAATGGGACTGTATGTTCCAACTGCTCCAACTCCACCAACTCCACCAACCACAGCCTGGAGGATTTGATCAAAACCGTGCTGGAAGATGACATCAACCAAAGCAATGGGATGCCAGATCCCGTGGTTGAGGATGCTGATGGTACTGGCGGAAGTCTGGGGAAGAATCTGGAGTTCCTTTATTTGAAGGTGGTTTCCCGACCTCATGTGCCAGCAAGCTTTGATTTGTATACTCAGCCTCTGTTTCTAATAATTAGCTGGAGGGATTCTTTGCATACGTGTCCATTCTTACGAAGATAGAATTCACGCATGCGTATGACACGTGAATCGCATCCATGCATCCACGCGCAAATTTGTTTTTACTTGTTCGTGTTGTATGGTCCATTCATGTCCATTCAGAGGGAGTCGAGTCAAGCTATATTTGAAGACTCGGCACTTGTAGGGCGCTGCTCCTCTAGTTTTTGCGTGAAAGGCTTCGCACTCACACTAAACCAGCACCACCAAACCGAATCAACCATCAAATGAGTTGTGTGTGACCACTGGCAGTCACTAGAACTGGGGAAGGTGCCAGCCGAGGCACAATTGGAGACTGCTGTGGAGCTTCAGAGCATCGAGTTGAGGTTTGGAAGGCAGGAACTTCACCAAGCACAGCTCGAGATCCAGACCTTGAAGGATCGCCTCGATCATAAGGATGCGGCCTTGAAGCAAATCAACTCCAAGCTGGCAAAGTTTCAAGGAGAGGAGCCTGAGCCTGAGCCAAAGCTCGAGAATAAACATCGAGCTGCCTGGTTGAAGCAGATGAAGGAGAAAAATCGCAAGAGACAGGAAGAGGTTGGCCATCGAACCCAAGACTTGCTCATGGCTGTCATCAAGAAGCACCATCGGCAGACTCAGCGCCGCTGGGGCACAGCTCACAAGGAAACTCCAGCCTCGAAGGCCTCAGAGGGCGAAACCAAAGCTGGGCTCAATGAAGTGATGGCACAACGAGCCGAGAGCCAACATGGCGCTACAAGCGACCTAGACCGCAGTGTGGCTTCCAAGGGAGTCCCCATTGTGGACGACATTGTGGATGCGGGCGAGGATTTGGTGGATATTGTCACAGACGGCACAGATTTGGTGGGTGATGCCTTGAGTGATGCATACAACAATGCAGCAGATAAAGTGGAGTTTGTGGCCAACACAGTGATCGACACAGTAGAGCAAGCTGTGGCAATTTTGAGTGAAGGCTTTGACTTCAGTGCTAGTTGTCCCAATTGGAGCGGTCCTTCATTGTCTGTGAGCGATTCCGGCCTTTCTGTGGATTGGGGCAGGCAAAGATGCAGAGTGACATTGGTTGGTCAAACCTTGACCCTCTTTGACATGAATTTTGGCAGTACTTCGGTGGCGTACCCTGCGCCATTGACGGCCATGATCAGTGTGGGCCAGCAGGTCTCTGGTTGTTTGTCAAATGGAAATGCTCTGGATGTGTTCAAGTGCACCGCAAAAGCCATTGGCGACGAATTGTTGGCCGACGTTCCAGCCTTCAAAATCCTTTTTGCCTTGGCCGAGCATGTGGCAGGTTGCACTGGTGATGCCTTGGATGTATTTGCTTGCACTGCAGCGAAGGTGGGAGATGTGCTGTTGCAGAAAGTACCTCCGTTCAGCATTCTCATGAACTTGGGGACCATGATATCAGAATTTGTGGCATTCTTTGCCGAGTTGGCCAGTGCCCTGATTCACACCTTGCTATCAGAGACCCAGTCTCTAATGCAGGAGGCTGTCAGCACCAGCTTCCCAGGTGTTGGTGAAAAGCCCCTGCAGTTGGCCGGTCCGAAGGGCCTCACAGCACATGTCCGCCGGCAAAGGGGGCAACAAACACCAAACAGACCAAAGAAGGGATCGGCCTCCAAAGCCAGTTTCCTGCAACGGGATGCCAACCGCAAACCCTCCAATGATGTAGACAATGGCATCGTGGGATTTGGCACCACCGAAGCTCAACCCTATGCTTCGATGCTCATCACTCAGTTCGGTGGGGACGAATATGACAGCGGCTCCTGTCTGGCGTTTGCTCCGAGCCATCGCGTTTCAAGGACTGGGAATGTGACCATGCGTGACTGGCAGGTGCCAAGTCCTGACAGTGAGGACTTTGTGAAGTTGGAACCATGGGCTGTGCCCTGTGACAACCAATGGGCAAAAGACAATCCCAGCAAGTGGGAGGGATATTCATTCTATACCTACGAGTCGGTGATTGAGAAGTGTGCTGCCATCACATACTCAATGTCAGCCCAGCCGGTGATGTCCTTTGTTGGTGGCTTGGAATTTGATCTCCTTCCGGCACCTTTGATGGAAATCACCACCGAGGTGTGCTGGCCCGACCGCGTTTCAGCTCCAGATTTGAGTCTCATTGTCTTCACAGCCCGCAGTGCCGGCATTGTTCTCTTTACCCATACCATTCGGCTCCATCGGCGTTTTGGTGCCGATACGGACTTCACTACCGGCAACTTCAAGGATTCAGTGGAGCGGCCACGGAACTACTTCGGTAAGGGAACGGGTGATGATGATGACAAGGCTCTTCAGGTCTTGCCACGCACGGATAAGTCTGCGCCTCTTCCGGCAGCTGTTTTGAGTCAGACCAATGCGACGGACGGACCTCGCAACAAAGCGACAAGGCAGTCAAGACCGGAAGAGTTTGAAGTGAAGCAGCAGGAACTCTTCTTGGCGTCGGCAAAGTACGATCATAGGCTTGGATTGAACATCACCGCCAGATTCACGGCTCAATTTGGGCTGTTCGTTTGTTGCTATAGGTCGCTTGCGATTGAGATGGTTTTCGGCATTTTTCGGCTGCACTTATATCATATCATCTTATATCATCTTATATCATCTTATATCATCTTATATCATCTTATATCATCTTATATCATCTTATATCATCTTATATCATCTTATATCTAGATGCTTTCGGTGCTTTCCCGATCTTTTCGGATGTGATGTCAATGCAGAACATGCCACGCGAAGCGTCCCCGTATATCATCAGACGTTGCCGTTGATTATGTCACACCACTAACAGATCATTCTTATCACATGGGTCACGTCAACTGGTGGCCAGTCAACTTCACATGCGCTTTTGTGTTCTCTCCTTCAAAGCTCTCAACCAAAATTATACAATTCACTTGTTGCCTAGAACTGCCTAGAAGAGTTTCACCATGTTTCGCCCATCAAGCTGTTGCTTCTTACTTAGCTTCTCGAGGATATGAAGGTGCAGCAGCCGCCAAACGCGTGCAAGCCGCTCTATCCAAGAAGCTGTCAGCGTTGCAGGATGCCCAGGATGCAGGAGAATTGGGAGTCCATGAGTTGTTTGAGTTGGCAAGTCCATCTGGTTCATTGGTGGGCTTCAGCATCAAGGGCGAGTTGGCCTCAGGCAGGAAAGTGATGGAGCTAATGGCTGGATGCTGGATGCTACTGGTCTGGGCCAAATATCAGTGGAAGCACCGAACTGATCAAGCATGTTAGCATGTTCAGTACAATTCCAGAATTAAAATGCATTATATAAAGTGTTGGAGTGGTCGTTTTTCCTAACACTTCTTGGCCACGCAGATTGGCAGGCTACCTGCAGCTGCGCGTGCGCATCAACTTTGGACCAGTGGAATCTCCTACCAAGACTATTCGCTTGATCGACTTGGTGGACAATCTTCGTGTGGTCCTGGCAGCGCTTCCTTACGTGTCGCAGGCGAGCAAGCAAAAGGCGATCGACGCCATGTCCAACACACATTTCGATTCAGAGCTACCTTCTGCGGAATTTCTGGGGTCGTTGCCTCTGGTGAGCGGGGTGTCACAGGCAGCTGGCCGAGTCAGAGATGCAGTCTTTGAGCGCAAGGACGGCATTTGCAGCCTGCAGGCAGCATTGAAGCCGACTACCGCCACATGGGGGATGCTAGCGACATTACCAGCAGATTGTCGTCCCAGTGAAACCTTGGTATTCAATCTGATGACACAGGATGCCTCCATGCCAGCGAGCGTGGAAGTGAATGCGCAAGGAGTCGTCAAGTGGGTTGAAGGAAGCAGTGATTCATGGCTCTCCTTATCTGGAGTTGTATTTCCTGCATTGTCACCTGGATGGCCAATCGAATTGAGCAATGGTTGGAGCAATGCTGCAGCTCCTTATGCTGGAGCCACCTACACCTTGGTCGGCTCTCTTTGCTTCGTCGAGGGCCGCATTGTGAGTGGCAGCACCTGGGGAGTCCTGGCTCAGCTTCCAGCCGACTGCCGCCCAATGAAGACGTTGGCGTTCAACCTGAACGTTGAGGGATCAGCTACCAGTCAGATAGAGGTGCACATCAATGGCGAGGTGGTATACAGTGCAGGTCCGCAGGTGGGTTGGGTAAGCCTCTCTGGCATTGTTTTTGCCACTGCCACGCATGCGCAGAAGAGTCTTGACTTGGCTGATGGCTGGGTGGCGACCAGTGGTGGAGACTTTGGTGTCCCCACCTATAGCCTGACACATGGCTATTGCCTGGTTGAAGGGCGGGTAGATGGCACACTTGTGAGTGGTGGAGGTACTTTGGCAACACTTCCCGTGGAGTGTTGGCCGATGCGCAAACTCATTTTCAGCAAAGCTCATGGGACGACTACTATGGAAGTGGATGTGAGTGGCTGGGTGATGCTTTAGACTAGACTTTGGATAGTGTTCAACTTGTTTCGTGTTCAACAGGTTCAAACGTTTCTTGGATGGCACTAGGGATCCTAGCCAGTAGTGTTCACGCAAATTTGTTTTTACTCCACTCTCCTCCAAGCCCGAGAGATCCCGGAGCCCGTCAGAGGTGAGTTTGGAGAGATCTCCTACAGCACAGACAGTGGTGCTTCTGCCACAGTGAGCTTGTCGGGCATCATCTTCAGTGCGCCCAGTGATGGACGACGCTTGCTGCCTGTGGTCACCCCATGGACGGCCAGTATTGGTGGCCAATGGGGTGAGGGGGTTTTCGTCATGAAGAATGGCTTCTGCATGGTGAACGGGCGACCACAAGGTGGGGAAAATGACTGGACGTTGTTCATTGAAGTCGAAGTTGGTGCTGGTTGATGTTTCAAGACTGTCAAGACTTGCATCTAGAGTCTAAAGCCCGAATTTTCAGATGAGCTCAGAGTGTCCTTTGGTTATTTTGAACGTCAGCGCCTGCAGGCGGCTCTTTTACATCTCTCACCATCATTGCAAGCTTGCCAGAGGGTTGCCGGCCCACAAAGCGGTTGACCTTCAACCTCAACCATCACGATTATACGCATTCCGTGGATGTCACTCCGGATGGTTCAGTGGTGTGGATGGCTGGAACAGGAAAATACACCTGGGTCAGCCTCACCGGCATGACCTTTGCTCCTGGAGACCTGGGTCGCATCACCTTGCCCTTGCTGAATGGCCGGCTACCCTTTGCTCAGGTTGTTTTTGTTTATATATTTTTGTTCAGACTGGATGCTACTGGTAGCTGGGGATGGGTTGGTGAGTGACATCCAGTGAATATCAGTGAATCCAGGGTCCTAAAGCAAACATAAGCATTCAATCAGTAGATCAATCCATGTGTTCGCACTGAGGTTGGAGCGCTTATGGCCTTGAGTATGGAATCCCTGAAGTTACCAAGCGCAACGGCATTTGCTCAGTTGAAGGAAGGCTCACCGGGAGCTCCTGGTCAAGTTTGGCGCAGCTGCCAGAAGAGCTTTGCTTTGCACATAGAAAAGGCCCCAGTGTACAGATGTTGAACATGTGTTGAACATGTGTTTCTTTGCATCATTTCAATCCTTTCAACAGCCCCATGTTGGTGTTGGACGCTGAAATCCAAAGGAATGATTTTAAGTGAAATGTATTGACATGTTATGATAAGTAATTCGGGGAGCCGACATATCCGCCGCAGCACAGGACCCGTTGAATCTGAGGACTGTACGCCCAGCAAGCGTCTCATCTTCAACATGAACAATCTGGATAAAACTTCACGAGTAGATGTGCTTGACAATGGCGTGATCGAATGGTATGCAGGTGGGCAGCCGGAAAAAAGTGGAACAGTTTAGGATGTGGAGAGAATCACGCTAGTAAAAACATGATGGGAGTCCGTTTGTAAAACCATATAAAACATAACTTGGAACTTCGGAGAAGCGATGCCCAGCAGAAGGTCCGCCAGCACCATAAATGCGCGAAGCTGCTGGATGACATGGACTCTATTGACTCTATTGGCTTGGGCAACTTTGTGGGTAAGAGTCATAAGTTTGGAGACGTGCTGAAAAGGAAACAAGATCCAACCCGTAAGAACAGGCTGCCAGGATGGCGTACCCATCCTGCATACCAATGATCTCCAATATGAGATATTACCACCACTCAATTTGTTTGTATATGTATATAGGTATGTATGTAATATATACGTAAATATGTAGTTCGGGTTTGCGACCGGTTCTTTGCAAGAGCTGTGCTGCGCCGGTGGGTGGCAGCATAGAATATGGACTTCTTATAGTCTCCTGTGCAGCACTCAACCCACTCTGCTTCAGCCTCGGAGACTGTTTGCAAAGAAGTACGGCAGAATGAATGCCACTTGGGGCACAAGTTGCATAGTTGTGAAGTCTTCATGACCACAGTGGCTATACAATTCTATATCCCTTCAGACCCGTTAAATCTATTTGTCTCTCACATGGACTATGCATTTTCGTTCGCACTAGTGTTCTCCACCATTGTAATATGCTCATGGCCCCCAATTGCTGCAGCCTCATGAGCACGTTTCTTGATGCCTGAATCCTACAAATTCACACGAAGCACGCAGAATAGCACAGGCGCATTCGCGCGCGCCTTGAAAGCATCAAGGCTTGTCGAGAAGCAAAGCGCCACTCGCAATGTAACTTTCAGGAGCCTAACCCATCCGCCACCGTACTCTACTTGGCGACCACTTCAACGTTTGAGCCTCATCAAACCCAATGCCAGCCCTTTTGAAGACAGGATCCCGCAGTAAAATCAAAATGTCAGATGTTTGTTTAGCGGAAACCCTAGAAGGCTCCGGCTTGTGGCAACGGTAAGCCACACCCGAGCTCATGAGCACCTTTTTCATTGGATGACTTTTGCTGCGGTTCGTGCTCCAAAGTCGCAAGAAAGAAGAACGCCCGTTTTTTCACTTAACCCAGGCCAGGTCGCAAGTCATTCTGACCAATGAGCTATTAAAACCATAGAAAATTAGCACAAACCTCGCCTAAAAGGATTTAACATGGAGACTCAAAGCTGCAGAAACTTGTCTTGTTGCAGATTAAACGGCACGAACTGGAACGCGTGTACATGCAGTCTTACTTATAGAACCAGAGGAACTTGCAGTAATTTCTGGTAGAATAGAAACACTGTGGAAACTGGGTGGAAGCTGCAGCAAGACAACACAAGTCCGGGAAAGCTAAACCTGTGGTGGGAGAATTGCGGAGGAAGCCAGGGAATGGAGGTGGTTGCAACTATATACTCTTCTTTGGTGGCTTTTGGATGAGCTTGGATTGAATCTCCAGTGGCCCGTTGGCCAGCATGTTGTTTTGATGCCTCCCACCCGGAGCGACCAGGCGGCAACTCACACAACTGGATCAGTTTGGCAGGAATGATCATTGTTCCAGATGAATCCAACGCAGTTCCATTGGAGCTGCAAAATGGTTGGCAGCACTATGGAACCATCTACGGCACGGCCACCTATGCCTCCAGGCAGCACTATGGTAGTTCAGGGTACTGTAGGTTGTTTTCCCTAATTTTGGCAAAGAGGCTGGTTCTAAATGGTCAAGCAAAGATGCTCCCTTCGGCACAAGTTCAGTCCGTTTGGGGTTAGCTCGGGCCCGACTAAAGCCCGACGCAGGCCAAAATTGCCGATTCAACGAATATTCTCAAAACGCGCGCTTTTACGTCCGTTTCCCACATTTTTTGGGGTTCTATGGGGGAGGCACTTGGGTCATGTTCCCCACGTTGGAGCTGTGTTGGGTTCAACTTGGCAGTCGTCCTCACACGGGCTCAAGTTCCATCATGTTCGACCTAACTTGCGCCGAAGAGTGCCCAAGGTGCGCCATCTTGGACGGCCATCTCGGACCCAAGTAGGGCCCAAGTTGGAGCCAAGTGGTCCAAGTTAGGCCGAAGTTGGGCCCAACTCGGCACATCTTCAGCCCATACTGTCAAGCTAAGTATGGCCAAGTTTGGCCCCAGTAGGTTCAGGCTGCCATATTCCTCAGCCCCGACAAGCCTCTTGCGATATTATCATGATGTGGGTGGCGCTCGTCAGGAAGCGACTATAGTATCTAGTATGTGCACCTGAATGCACGTGCACAATCCAAAGACACGACGTGAATTCATATAAGTATCTATTTACAGATGGATAAGCACACAGTAAGAGTGTGTAGATGGTTGCGACTCCTATACAATCAGTTCGGATGGTAGCCCCCCTCTTTGGCGTTTGTTCTTTTGCTCCTGCTGTCTCATTGTTTTGTTGCTGGTTCTGCTCTGCGCTGGTGCTCTTCTGCATACCATCGTTGGGTTGCTGCGTGCATCCTTTCCACCCTCTCCTCCTCTTCTCTTCCTTTGTTCTGCCTGCATGTTGTGTGCTCCCTTTGCCTGTTGTTTGCTTCTGTCCCTTTCCGCTTATTTCCCCGCCTGTTTGTTGTGGCTGCCTCCTTGTTCTCTCGCTACCCGATCCCTTTTTCATTGTGTATGTGCGGACTATGGAACCAAGTAAAGCCTCTATTTCATCATCGGGAGCTGCGGGGACATCTCGTTTCTGCTGGAATGGCAGCGGCTAAGCCAAGAACCGGCGAGTTCTTTTGCAATCATCGCAGGATTTTTTGGTTTCATGGAGTTGTCCGCTACGGTTTTCGCAATCTGAGCAGTGCGCAATCTGAGCAGTTTATTTGGAATTGGAGCAGATATCGGATATTCTTTTTCTCGGCCGTGGTATTTGCGTTTTCTTCCTGCAAAAGATTTCTAGGGAATCGTGCGTCAGGGTTTTGCACCTACTAATTCCCTTAAGATCAATCAGGTGATTTTCTCTTGCTTGCTTAGTTTGTATCCTATCATACTTGTACTTGTAGCAAGCAGGATTTCTGGTATATATAAGTTGCAGGTGAGTCGTGGGCATTCTTGGAGTCACCACTCAAGGAAGACACTCCAAGTGTGCTGCGATATGCAAGCTGGACACAGGTTGCATGCACCTGCAAGTCAAACTATTGGACAAACTTTTCTCCTCAGGCTGTTTTAGATTTTAGGTACACGGGCCAAATGACGGCCAAATGCACCGTTGATGATGGCATGCGGCTAGGCCAGTCAAGCCGCCTTGTCGAACAGTCATCATTCATCATGTGTTTCAATTTCCCTTTTTTTGAAGCGGTTCAATTTCCCACTTGACATGTGAACATGGATCACCAACTTGTTGATTATCAAGGGTGAAACAACTCAGGAACCTCTGAGTCGAGGACAAGGTCTATCAACAGTATTTCCACTCCACATCTCACCCAATCTGCTGTCTGTGTGTCTGTGTGTGTGTGGCCGGCTGCTTTGACTGGATCTGCCACCGAGGTCGTGCTGGATGGCATTTGTGTGATTCAAGGCATGGTGAAGAACGGGGCGAAAGGCACCGTTGTCGCCGTTCTGCCTGCAGAGTGTCGCCCACGCGAGCGCTTGACCTTCAACATGAACCTGAAACAATCCGTTGCCCGAGTGGACGTGCTGGACAGTGGGAGTATCAGATTTCAAGCGTCTGGTAGTTGGACTACCACTTGGTTGAGCCTTTCAGGTATCCACTTTCCAATTTGATTTACAGACCGTTTTATGAGTTCCAAACCTGCAGGCACAAGTCCGCAGAGGTGGTTGCTTCTCTCAGAGGGGGCTGGTTTGAGGCTGGTTTGAATTCATACCAGCCACTTTGAAATCCGCACGGCACGTTAGCCTCTCAAGCCAACAACTTCATTGCAGCTGTATGCGGGAGCGCTAGAAGTGATAGTAGTGGCTCGTGCGGAAGGCAAAGTTGTTTGGTTCGATTCTTGATATGGTGTTGGTCTTTTTAAAAGACCTTCAAGATCCTTGACATCTTCTTCCATGGCATGGATACCAGTGCTTCAAACGGTTGGCCAGTAGATAAGATGGTCTGCACGTTTCAGTGACGTTATCAAGCCAGCGAGGCACTTTGGCTGACAGCGGCAATCGTTCAGAACCCAAACTTGAGTGAAGCACAAATGCACCACGAGACTATGTGTTCAAGATTTGTCAACAAGGTTAAACAAGACTCCCCTTGAACAGGAAGTACCCCAAAAACCGACAGAAACACCATGAATCATCGCACGCCCGTTCACAAGTACTGTAGTTTCCTCGCTCTGGTCCAAGTCGGGACGCGTCGTCGCGCACGATGGTTTTCATCCATGCGTGGCTGGATTGATGGCCGCTTTGAAAGTCACTAGAACTACCTACCGTGCAAAGCTTAAAAGCAGCTGCAAGTGCTCAGATGAGGTGGCTTGAGATTAGATTCCCACAACTAAGAAACGTGTTTAAGCTTGATTCGCTTCTGCCAAGGCTACGCATATCCTGATGGCTCTGTCAAACTGAAGACGGTGCTTTGTTGTCCACAAGAGGCCTTGAGGGAGTTTTCTCTTGAACCTGCCACACGCCTATGCCATATGCGTATATGTGCGTGCTTTATACATGTTTGTTCCCTATCTTATGTTCAGAATTAGTCTCCGGTGATCTCCGGGGTTCGTTTTTTTTTCCCCGACTCTCTGTGCTTGAGCTATGTGATTGGGGATACAAGGTGAAATCATGTGAAATCTCAAGCGCTGGCTGGAAGGCATTCATATGCTCCAAATTGCTCCAATGATTGCAGATGATTACTGATGATTGCAGTATCAACTGAGCAACCTTGCGCGGCTTCATAATTTGCACCTGTGCAGGGTTGCGCTGCAGAGTTTGAGGAATTTTCAGGCATGCCAACTGCTTGTTGATTCTGGGAAGGTCCATGGAGACCATTCAGTGGGAGGAAGCCTGATGCAAGCAAAAGAGACCTGATTCGAGCAGAAAAAGATGAATCCATACAGACAGTAGGGCCTGTGCTGTAGGAGGTGAGATGTGTAAAAAGGCACTCCAAAGCTCGATGAAAGCTTCATTCACTAGGCACTTTAACTGCCAAAGCATGCCGAAGCAAAGATGTGAGGCTTGGCATCCCATACTCAAGAAGCGCATGGTTTGCCGCTGCGAGAAAAGCCCAGGCCTGAGTTTGAGCAACTTCTGACTCGGGCTGTGCATCACAATTTTTGTGTCTGGTAATTCGACGAATCGTTTCAAGATTCGCGCGTGCATGCCTTCAACCAAAACGTCCTCTTTCTTTTGCTGAACCATGGGTGCTTCGACGCCGAACACTTCACAGACAATGCTGATACTGTACTGTACTGTCCAAAGATAACGAGACTCAAATTGTTCAATAAGCAGATCCTGGTGCATTCAATGCTAGAGGTGTTAAAGCTCCATTGCAGCCCCTGCTGCAAGTGTTCCGATCAATAGAAGTGGCACACTACTTGTACGCATTTTTCACTTGACCCGCTCACTTTGTTTGAAAATGCTGACCAAAAGCATGAGCCGCAGAAGAATAGACATACTGTCAAGATCTGTGAAGATGCACCAGAGAAGAACAACGCAAAAGATCAGAGTTTGAACAAACATGCCTCCTTCGAACAATTTGGAGGAAAACCACTTGGGAGGAAAATACCAGGAGTATCAAAGAGCTTTTGGCCACTTGCAACTACAGCACGCCTCCCACAAGACAAAAACAAATTCACGAATGGCGGATCAAACTTTGGCAGAAATTACAATTAAAATCCTTGAAATTATGACATATTAAAATATTCAATATATTTGGACGAATAAACGGACACCCCCACTTAATGACTTGATTTCGTGATTCCATCATCACAGACTAAAGTTGAATGCTGAAATTGTTCCTACAGGTCTTCAGCGGTCTCATTCATACCATTTGATTTCGGACCTTTGAATCCAAACTCCTAAGTAGGTTTGTTTCACTCATCTTTTGCCATCAGCACGTACAGAAAAAATTGACGACATATTCTTACTGTGGAAGGGGATTGCTTCAGCTTGGCCAAACTTTCCCCGAAAGACTTCTTGTGTCCTCTTCAAATGTTCTGCTGAGTTCTTTGGATGCGCGAAAAGCCAGTCCAACTCAGAACCTCGCCTTGCCTTAGCAACTCCATTTGGAAGAAAACAGTGTTCTGGAACAACAGATCTTGCGGTTTTCATGTTCAGGGTTAGCTAGAGGTTGTCCGCACTTCTTCAGCTAAGGAAGGTGGTCCGGTTGAAACTTCCAAGTGGTGAGACCGTCCTGGTATGCTGCGCCCTCAGAAAGGCTGGTTTCACACCGTGCGACTTCGCAGTTTGATGCGATTTGGCAGGCGCTGAGGAAGTGCTGACGGCATATCATTTATTTTGAAGCCATGTTTTCAAAAGCTCAAGCCTTGAGGCAGTAGTTTGCACAGGCTAGCATTGAACTTTGCCCGCACAGGCACGCAGCACAGAATGAAATGTTGTATGCCCTATTGCACATCAACGCAGAAGCAAAGCTTCATATAGCTGCATTGTTTCTTGGAAATGTATGGAAATGTTGCTTGTGCTAAACTGATATACCTCGAGACTTTCAACTGGATAAAGGCGCATGGGCCGCATGGGCATTGTTTGCACTTCCTTTGGGCCCCGAGTCTTTGGGCTCGTTCCTTCACAAACAAGTTTATGAACCTTGTGCAGAGTTCATAGCCACAGCAAGCGCTGCATGGATGAGAAGAATGCGAACAGCGAAGCTGACCAGACAGTCAAAGCCTACTGGGCTGGTGAATTATGCAAGGACTTCTTTGGGACATGTTCGGTGAAGCTATGGTGGAGCTGGTGAAACCATGGCTATCACAGCATTCCCTAGTCCCTGAGGACATTCATGCAGCCATCGCTGCAGCAGATGCCCAATATGATCAGAAGAAGCTGATGGTTCAGAATCTAGCCCGTGGCTCGGCAAGTATCATCAAATCATTGATCCCAAAGATCCCAAGATGCTCAGGGATTCAATTTAGATGGGGGTGAGCCAATCTACTGCCAGTAATGTCTAGTGTTAACATGTATTATCCATTGCTGTATTTGTATCATGTACCGTATTGTATCCCAGGCCCCTCAACCCTCTCAGATAGGAGCGATGCGGCAGGATCTGGGGCAGACCGTGATCTTTTGGCCAAGGAGCCGCGGGTGTGTGGCACCAAGTGGCACCTGGATTTCAAGTGGCCAGGCAGTTGCTCTGGTAAACTAACATAACTATGGGAAATCACCATTTTTAATGGGAAAATCCACTATAAATGGCCATTTTCAATAGCTATGTTAGTTCACCAGAGGGTACATGGATCATACGGAATCAGGAGCATGAGCACCTCAAGCGGCTGAAGAGGAGGCATGCGGAGCTGGTGAAGGCGAGCAAACTTGTCAGGGCCTCAGCGGTCACAGATGCACCGCGTCGAATCTCCCATCAGTTGTGTGAAAAAGGTGAGGACTGGGCAACGATCCCCTGTTCGCAGAGGTTGAGCAGATGACATGGCTTCAAACATCAGAATCTGCCTTTAGTAACTGAAGAAATCAGCTTTCGGCAAGTGGCCAATTGGAGTTGGACGCCCCAAATTTTCACTGGGACCTTTCCATATCATCGCTGGAGCCCGAGGCACCGAGTACCCTGAGAAGGGGCTGGCAAAGATATCCCCCCTGGATGGAAATCCCGCGCGATTTGGATGGGCAATTCGTGTATGCTTTTTCGTGCCGTGGCAGACTGCGGTGTGGAGAAAATCCAAGTATTCCAAGTCAAGGTTGTTGGAAGACACACATCACATCACATCACATCACATCACATCACATCACATCACATCACATCACATCACATCACATCACATCACATCACATCACATCACATCACATCACATCACATCACATCACATCACATCACATCACATCACATCACAT
>BGPT01001192.1:127731-175902 GCA_003297045.1 Symbiodinium sp. clade C Y103 | reverse complement strand
ACGTGGTTTCCAACATGGTTTCCAACATAGTTCTTAACATAGTTCCTTCCCTTACGTATGAACCCACAGATAAAGAGGCCAGCGCCTGAATTAAACTATACTCAACAATCTACACTATCCACTCCACACCCTACACTTTACACTCTGCGCTTGAGACTTTACACTGTACAGTTCATGTTTACACTTTACACTTTACACTTTACACTCTGCACTCACACTCCACACTTTACGCTCCACACTCCACACTCTAGACTTTACACTCTGCACTCTACACTCCACACTCTACACTTTATACTTTACACTCCACGCTTTGCACTCCAAACTCCACAGTCTGCACTTTACACTTCACACTGTGCACTTTACATTCTACACTTTACGCTGCGCACTTTATACTCTACACTTTCCACTTTCCACTTTGCACTCCGCACTGTACACTTTACACTTTACACTCCACGCTTCACGCTCCACACTCGAAATTCTAGACTTTCAACTGTGCACTCTACACTCTACGCTCTTCACTTGATACTTTGCGCTCCACGCTTTACACTCCACACTCCAGACCGTACACTTTACCCTCCAAACTTTACACTCTACACTGTGCACTTTACACTCCACACTCTGCACTTTACACTCTACAGTCCACACTCTACAGTCCACACTCTACACTTTAAACTTTACAGTCCGCACTCTACACTTTAAACTCCACAATCTCCATTTCACCACTCTACACACTACATCCCCCACCCAACACCCCACTCAACACCCCACTGCCTTGAGATCAGCACACTTTACACTCCACACTCCTCACTCTAGAGTTCACTCTGTGCACTCTACACTCCACACTTTACACTTTACACTCCACGCTTTACACTCCAGACTCCACACTCTACACTTTAAACTGTGCCGTCCACACTTTACACTCGACACTTTACACCTTCACACTCTGCAAATTACACTTTGCACTTTACACTTTCCACTTTTAACTCCACACTCTACACTTGACACTTTGCACTCCACGCTTTGCACTCCACACTCCACACTCCACACTTCACTCTCCAAACTTTATACTCTACGCTTTACACTTTACACTTTACACTCCACACTTTACACTTTACAACCCGCACTCTACACTTTACACGCTACAGCCCACACTCTGGTCCACACTCTGCACTTTGAACTTCACAATTTGAAATTTACCACTCTACACACTACGTTCCCCGCTCAACACCCAACCTCTCAACACCCCACTGTCTTCGCACTCCACACTCTGCACTCCACCACCTTCCGCACTCCACAGTCTACACTAGTATGGCAACAGGGGAAGAATGTACATGACAGTTGAAAGAACTTATTTCCCACAAATGTTTTACGTGACCACATTCGGGTTCGTTGGTTGGTCTTGTTCTTGGGAAGAAAGTCCAACGTCCAAATTCCATGGGAAAGTAACGCCAAAAATAAAACACTTGTTGTGTGGGTTTGGCGTTCTCCCCCTTGCAGCCCCAGGAAAGATATGTGCTTCAAACACTTGTAAATTGCTACGGATTGTTCGACGTCTAGCCAAGAAACCTTTTAATATTAACCGCCACCAAGATGTTTCTACAAACCCTCTGAAAAAACCTGGCGCGAAACACAAGTGTTTGTCGTGCTGGATTTGCTGTTTGGCACCGCTATAGAGTTACGAATTCAGTTTTTGCGGCGATTGTGCCAGCCTTTCAGTTTTTTCATGTTTTTCCGGTGTAAGGCGCAGGCTGCGGCGGCTGCGGCGGCTGCACCGGCGGCTGAGCCGGCTGCTGCGGCGGCTGCGGCCGCTGCGGCGGCTGCGACAGTCGCCGCCGTCGCGCTACGGCGGCGCATAGCGGTCGGGAACTCAGACTGTTGGAGCTTGACTTTCCGGGTATTTGCGGCCAGTGTAGCTGGGGGGTATGATTGTGCGGTGTTGTTTGACTTTGCAATGTCCGGTAGAGTGGGAACATCCCCCGAAATGGATTGTCCTATCCTTTTGTTTCTGATGGCGTGTGTGTGTGTGTGCGTGTTGCTGCGCGGCACTGATTTCATTTGAGCACCATCAAAATGCCTTTTATTGTTTGACTCGAAAACTACCCTGGGGAACAATTAGTATTGATCTTGGAACCACACAGATTCACTACAAAGTACCTTCAGCGCAAATCTAAGTGAAATCAGATATCCATGTTTGGTCCACCATAACCCCCCATAATAAACCACTACAAAGTACTAGTTCCCAGCTTTGTTGGAATTTGACATATTTATAATATGCTTACTACAAAACACTCCGCACATGGTCATTTGGGGTCTGTAAAAACCAATCAAAAACCTATTTTACATAGGACCCAAGTCCACTACTTCTGTAGTGGAAATACCCTGGAGGTTTCCCTTATGCCAAGGCGAAAAAACTGCAGCGATGGTGGCGTGGCCTTTCTTACTTCTTCTCGCTCTTGCAAGAGCGTGGTGCTCAGGGACAATCCGATGACCCTGCTATTTTAAGATGCCCAGGTACCAGGGTTTTGACCCATAACCATATATCTTGAAAACACTGAACTTGCCCAAAGCTTGAACCCACCTTTTTTAATACCCACCTTAAAACTACCCACCCTATTTAACGCAACAGTCCTTAATTAAGATGGGTAAATTTATAGGAGTTACCAACCTTAATTAAGGTGGGTTTTCTGTCATGTTTTTTGATAAATGGTTTAAACCAAAAAATGTTAGACAAGAAACTATTTCAACACCTTAAAATTAAGAAACACCTTTGGTGTATACTTGGTAAGAAATTTTGCAAAAAGTGTAAAACTGATGATGTCAAGGAATACATCCAAAGCACTCCTGTGTTTTCGATTTGTTGCTTCACTGAACCAAAGCAAACTGTTTCAGCAGCATTTTGCCAAACCATTTTTTCAATGGCAATGGAAAAATCTCTCAATTTAAAACCCTGATCTGTGTAAAAGTTTCTCTGTGTGAAAGAGTGCTCTGTGTAAAAGTTTCTCTGTGTAAAAGCTTCTCTGTGTAAAAGCTTGGTCTGTGTANTGTGTAAAAGTTTCTCTGTGTGAAAGAGTGCTCTGTGTAAAAGTTTCTCTGTGTAAAAGCTTCTCTGTGTAAAAGCTTGGTCTGTGTAAAAGCTTCTCTCTGTAAAGGCTTCTCTGTGTAAAAGCTTCTCTGTGTATAAAAGCTTCTCTGTGTAAAAGTTTGCTCTGTGTAAAAGCTTGCTCTGTCTAAAAGCTTCTCTGTGTAAAAGCTTCTTTGTGTTCTAGCTTCTTTGTGGAAAGGCTTCTCTGTGTTGATGATTTAACGATTCAAGGATTGTGATGAATCAATTGGACAAGGCAATGACTCCATGATTCAGCGATTCTCATGAAGCAACCAATCAGTGAACCAGCGAATGATTTGAACCAATGGTGCAGCAATTCAATTGCATAAATGAAACCAAGAAGCAGTGAATCAATCATCTGTGTAAAAACTTGGCTCTGTGTGAGCACTTCTCTGTGTAAAAGCTTGTTTGTGTGAGAGCTTGTCTGTGTGAAAGCTTGCTCTGTGTGTAGCAGTGAAAAAGCTTCTCTTTAAACATTTTCTCTTAGTAAACTCTACTCCTGGTAGTTTTTATCGGAAAGCGTAAACAAAGAACTTCTATCGACAAAGGTGTCGTGGAGCCTCAGGGTTGAAGCTGTGAACTTCTTTTTTGTTGGCTTACTTCCAGGTGTCCAAGGCTTCATGGTGGGTAACCAACCCTCAGAGGCCGTTTGTGGGCCCCCGCCGGCTGTTGAATGCATGCAAGATGAAACAAAAGCTGTGTATTTAATTAAAATATCTAGCACTGGTTCATGAAAGGTTCACAACGACTCTGGCCATCAAGACCATGACAGTGGATGAGGGAAACTGCGAAACGACGACAATTCCATGTTTTAGGCGTGCCCGTTTTTGAGTACCTAAATCTTAGGAAATGCCATTTTCTGGGACGTAAACTCCATTGTTGATGAATCTCATGCAAATATTTTGGGTGACTAACAGTTTGAAAAGTCAACAAATTAAAACATTTCAAATTTTGTAGGCATGTTGGCACGCGACGGGGGTCTAACGTCAGCAGCCAGCCTGCGTGTGTGCAGGGTTGGGCACCTTGGATCTTATTTTCGGGTGCTTGTGCTTGAATGCCCTGCCTGGTGGCGCGAGTAGCCTGTTGCAGATGCATGTTCACATCATATGTTCAGATACTATGGATACTATAGGATAAATCAGTTAGCATTTAGTCACAACTTCTGATAAATCAGTTCTGTCCATAATCCATCCAGGAATCCAAAGTCTTTGACGAACTTGAATCACTGTGCTGCAATGTGGCGTTGTGCATCTGTTCGGTGGTATAATTTCCACATGCATCCGAGGCGCAGGCCGTTCAGAACGCTGTTTGCGTCGCTACGGTTCTCGGGCGATGATTCACCATTGGACCAGGTGCAGTTGCAACCTGTTGATGTGTGGAAGCTGTTCGTGATGACTGGAGGTGCATTTCATGACTGAGCGACAGAACTTGACATGTCGACGCATACAGCTGCGAGGCTGAGGACCTGAGACTTGCCTTGGGACGCATCGGCATCAAGCTGGTCATTGCCGCCTGGCTGGAGAAGCATGGCCAATGCCGGTGTGGAATGCTTTCCCCCAAAGATTCCCAAAGATCACACCGAGGGCAGGTTCAATTTGCAGGAACTGAGGTGAAGACAGCGATGGGTGAGAGTTGGTTGGGAGACTAGGTGGTGGAATGATGTGATCCAGCTGCTCAGCGTTAGTTGTCACTCAATGTACTAGTACGTTGGCGGAGTTTGAGTTAGTTGCTAAGTACTGGCAAAGTTGAGTGTAATTGGCAAAACGTACTTCAACGAGATGTCCGCAAAGTCATTATCACTGGACCAGCACTTCCAAGTAGCCAACATTGGCCAACAATATGTGGGGGATTCATTTCGCCAGGGAACATAGGGACTTAGCCAACGGAGATAGAAATGAGAGATCTTTTCATAGGTATAAATCGCTATAGGTCACGATTAAGGCCACGGGAACAGCAGATTTTGATGATTTCTATAGTATCACGTATACAATGTTTTGGTAGCATCCAATTTCATTGGGTTTGAACATAAGGTACCCCAATCCCAACAGCTTCTCATCATTTTCCAATCAATATATTTGTAAGTTGGATTGGGGTGTCCTCCATGTGCGTGACAAACCCCAAAGTGGGTATGAACTGGTTATATGTACAGTCCGTCACTGATCGTTTGTGGATAGGTAATTATATGTCATACAGGCTTTGTCTTAAGTGATCGAATGACAATGAGGGTTATTGATGATGATTAGTGGGCTATCAATGCCCGTTAATTTGGTCTGGCTATGGCTTATGGGTCAAAATTATTCGAACCCAAAAACGCTTGGCGATGGAATAATGCATACCAGGAATTACATGGTGGCCTCCCCAGTTTTAAGTAGGTTAAGGAACCACATTATCTGTAGATATCTCTACCATAAACCATAATTGGCCGTTATAAACCAACTTAGTTTTGCTATCTGGGGGCCCCCACCTTGCATGAAAAGGGATTTGATGGGTATCAACGGTTGCCTGGTTTGGGAATGGGGTGGGATCGGAATATAACTTACTTAACTGATTGTCATTATAAGCTGCAAGCTGCAAGAAATTTGAACCTTGGTCGCAGATGTGTTTTCACATGTAAGGGTTGAGGGATTCAAACGTGCTTTTATTAAACGGAAAAATAGGTGACAATTAAATGTAGCACCATTTGAGGCCACATTTGTCTGAATTTGTGTGGCTTCTCATATGCCTTTTTATTGGTCCCATTCAATTTGTTTGTTTCTGTTGATTTGGGTTTGTTCAGTATGTGACAATCAACTACGAAACCATGGTTTCTGGGGGTGTTTAATATTAGGGGGATGGGATGTGAGTAGGTTGCCGCAATATCAACTCCAATGCTCAATCATAATGGTTTTGATTACACGTGCATTAGTGATATATTGTTGTTGGTGGTATCTTCCACTACCTCCCATTAGCTCCCCAAAAAATCACCAGTTTTTTTTAAAATGAATCCCAATTTTTTTCCAGTTCTTTCTGCCCAGCAGATGATACGTACGTTCTGTTATGCCTAAAACCACTCGCAGGGTCCCCGATCCCAGATATTGCTGCAATTCAAGCTTTAGTACCTTCATTTTTGCTATACCCTGCAGGAATTTAACAGTTTGCTATGGAAAATGGCCGGTTCATGAATGATTTAAATATGACAAAATTGTGATTGTCCATAGTTTTGTTGAATTACCAAAGGATAGGTGAGGATATTTGCTGACCATATGGCAACTATTATGAATAGCGAATAACGAACGAACTTAAATTTACTAGCAATATTTATTTGCCGTTGAGATTAATTTTTGAACCACTCACATATTTTTTTAGCTTGGTCATCAGTCAGTTGATGGCTGTTTGGGACTTTGAAATGAATAGGATTCTCACTGCATTTCTTGGAATGAGATACCTCAATTACATCCATTCATTCACTATTTCCGGATCATATGTAAATATAAATAGATACATCTTATTTATACATTTTTTTTTTTTGGAGACGTAGTATTTCTGGATTTATGCACCTATTTTCTCTTATATTCGATGCCCTTCCCCCCAAAAAAACAATTTCTGAAGCTTTCAAGACATTTCCAGGCCGATCTCCCTCGGACTTTGATCACAGCCAATTGCTTAGTGAACAGCTTGGGAAGAGGATCGCTGGGCTAAGTTTGCCATAGCGGCTGGGGCAGTTTTTTGGTAGTTATCCCTGGTCAAATTGTGGGAAAACGCTAGGGAAACGCATGGGTTCCGGAAACGGATCTAAGTCTGGTGGGCTTCTATAGTTTTTGTTGATTGACTGGAGCGTAAGCAGCGATATCTTCTTGGGGGGTTAATAGTTTTGTCCAAATTGGTGTTTCAAAAGGCCTCTGAGAGGCAGTTAAGTCCTGGTGGCATGGTTTATTGATGTACATAAAGCAGGACCACCAAGGGCTGCATGATATCCTTATATGAATCAGCAAGTCTACATGAACTAGATAGTGATTAGATTCAATAGTGCATCAAACATGTTGTTCCTTAACTGTTTTTGGCCCCCCTGCGAGTCTTGGTGAATTGGTGAAGTATGCCAAGTGCCCCCATCAGTTTCAATGCCTTGGCTGGAAAGATGTTGATAGGATCATTGGTAGTTAAAATCCGCTGGAAAGCGATGGTGATTCCAGAACTAGATGGACGAGATATTCAAACTCTTTCTACCCCATACAAACCCCATCGCCCCCAAAGTTCAATGCGAATGTCACTTGAGGTGCATGAGCCCCGGTGGACGAAAGAAATTGTGGTGGGTCGTCCAAGCAGAGAAGCGGCGGAAGAGCACTTGAGAGCTCACCTGCAAGGTGAAGGAACGCAGAGTTTCTGCTACATCTTGATGCATCTGGCCACGTACTACTTGTACTCAAAGGCCTGCGCTTTCAACCGCTCCAAATCTCCGGACAGCCACTCAAAGAATTCACTGCTCAGTCCCAATCGAACACAGGCGGAGATTCAGCAGTTCAGCGACCTGCGGCTTTGGGGCTTATTTTGTCCATCTACTGTAGGCAAGAACGAGGCCAAGACCATGGACCTCAATTTTGAGGTGCTTTCTGAGGAATCCTCGAATCAACAGGGGATATGATCCAGGTATGGATGAGGAGATTGGAAATTTCCAAGGTCGAGGCTGGGTTGGAATCGGCCGTTTTGAAGGCCAGTATAGTATAAAGTTGGTTGGAAATGGTTGGAATATGATGGCATTCAGAATTCTATCCACTCCAAGGTCATTAGATCCTACCTCTATGCCGGGCCAATCTTGGTTTGCTAGATCAGGTGTTCTTTTTTGTTTGCAGTAGAGGGTCGAAAACAAAACTAGGCCGGCTGTGTATCCAAGATAAAAAAGTGTATACGCTGGTGAATCCCCCCTTGTTCCACGTTGTTTTCTCGAAATTGTCCAGTTAAACAAGGGCTTCTCTTGCCATATCTTAGGGGTTGAACATCACTTGGAATGCCTATTTTCCTCGGAATGGGTTTGAAGGAGCTCAAAATATAGATAAGCCCATGGTTTAGACCATGCTTTCAACATTTTTCAGCCAATTTTACCTATACTCAAGGGCGATCAATTGAATAATTGAGCTATCCCCAAAGGAAGGGTTCTCCTCCGTTCATTGAAGCATCGATTTCAGCCCCTCCATTGCCTTTCGGGAAGGAGAGAGATGGCACGAGTGCCTGCACTTTTTCAGCCAGATGCCCAGAAACGACTTGGAAATCGAGCCTTGGTTTTCAGTGGGGCGGGGGTGGGGGGTGATATTTGAATAGCCCTGTGGGATTGTCTGAAAATTGCTGCCCGTCATCACTATCCCCATCAAAATTGTAATTTGAGGGGTATACTCCATTTTTCAGTCAAACCCATATGGTTGTGGTGATATCATAGGGATGTTTATAATGGGGACACCGTGATATAACAGGGAAACGTCTGGAAGTAATATCATGGAAGAAATGGAAGATCTATCCGATGCGATTTGGAGGGGGCCAACTTGTAAGTGCGGTTCTAGTTAGTGGATAGATTTCACCATAACTATAAGGGCCCCACATCCCAACTTAGGGGGGTTTTAGTTTTCCAGGGCTATAGCAATAAAAGCAACCTCGACTAGCCCAAAAAAGGAGCTCAACATTGAGTTTCCCAAGTCATTGAGCTAACATAGTTAGTGTATAGATTTCACCACAACATTGAGTTTCCCAAGTCATGGCTGGAGTCTGAGATTTTGCTTAGCATCTGATGCTGTTTGGCATGACAAGGTGGTCTGCCGGACCCAGTTGGAATGCACCATTTCTTCAGCTGTTTCAACATGTACCCTCTGGTTATGACTAACATAGCCATGGAAAATCCCCTTATAAATGGATGGTGTAATGGGGAAATCATCCAAAATTGGCAATTTTCCATGGCTATGTTCAATAACCAGAGGGTATATTGTATCAGTATACATAAGTACACATTGGGAAAAAAGGTATGCACATATGACAAAACCTGGAGTATATGTAAAGTATGCTGATTGCTTGATGCTGGAATCAACATATATGCCATGCAGCCATTAGTTAAGGTTCATATCCAGCTGAAGATTGAGGTTCCAATTTGAACATTATGAGTTGAAATCCCATGGATACTTTTCATTCACAAGTGAATGCATAAAAAAGTCAGCCACCATAAACCAATCATCAAACAATCAAGACATCTATCCAATAAATCACTAGCTTGTTTCGAGTCGATAGTAAATATCCTTATATTTTGTGTAGTACCAAGGTTATCTAAGGTTTTACCATCATCAATGTGCCTAGATCCTCATATTCCTGTGATTGCCTGAAACAATCTTGCATGAAACCAAGCGTCAGGTCCAATCCTATTCAAACATTCCATCGGGTTTCTAAGGAACCAGTCACCAAAAGCTAACCATCAACAAAACATGGGCCAACAAGTAAATCACTTATTAAACATGTACTAGTTTGCCTGTAGCATTTTAAAGATTTACCCGTACTAGAAGCCAAGCAATCCGGCCCAGCACTTACCATCACAGGACATTGTCACGATGGGCTCCATCTTTCCATCGCTTTCCTGGTCCAATGCCTTCTGCACGCTGGAGATGATGCAACAGTCCAGTGCCATGGCGGGAGATTTGGACGGAAACGTGGAGATCAGTGGAGGGTTTGCAAAAACAAGGATCAATGGGAATCGGACTGTGTTATTGGGATTGGTTGATGATTAATGATTCTATAGACCATACAAAATATGTGTGATGAGAATGGGATAAAACGACACAAACTTGGGGTTGAAATTTTTGAACATTTGTCAGCACAGAATGAGTATATGCATGCATATACATCGTGTATATTGCCATGTTTCATTGTTTCAGTTGATAAAACGTGGTTAAATTGAATCCAGGAGGCATGTGTTTCATAGATCTTAGTCTTACTTTTAGTTTTACATAGTTAAATAGATGATCATCATGGGTTGAGAACTACCGTACTTTTGGAGATCATGTCTTTAAACATGTAACATGGTGCTCAATGCAATTTGGAAACCAAATCATCCCAACCTTAAATTGATCATCGATGATGCCTATGGCCTACCGCACCATGTGGTGGGTCTCGCCGAGGCTGAGGTGCCACCAGCACTGGCTGCTATATAACCCTCTTGTTTGATGAGTATGGGCAGTGAATGGGGTTGAACCAGGATGAGGTGTTTCACCATGAACAATATCACTGAATATGATATAGTTGATAGTAGTTGCTGGATGACTATAGGGGGACTCTACTACCCAAAATGTATTGGGGACTATCATAGCTCTTGCACTGGGAAACCCGTTCTCAACCAACCAGTATCAAGGGGTGGACAATCCCCGTTTTGAGCACTGCTCAAATGGCGTCCGGAAGATGATGTTCCTGTTTGATCCTTATTTAGACACATGTTTAGGGTTACAGTACATGTTAGTTTTCAAGGGTATGTATTCATGATGTCTTATTTGTTGGGCGCCCCAGTGAAGGACGTAAAGCGAACTAGATGATTCACAGAATTACCAGCCTCACTGCAATTGCTGCAAATCTTAGCAAATGCGGGGTTGCCACTCCATTCAAGTGCCAGCCTTCCATTTAAATTTCAAGAGTGTTGGTGGGTCAATTCAAAATTGTCTTTTGATGACAATGTTGCTGAATTAAATCCCCAATTTTCTTCGTGCCATTTCAGAATTAATCAACATAACAGCAGTCAGCTTTCAACCTCCCCCAAGAATCCCCTAAGAATGTTCAAAAGTATCACCAAACATCACCAAAAAGTTGGAACAAACACCTAATATCCTCAACATATCACTAGCAGATCCTGAAAAAACATGAGTGGATGGCCTGCGGATTCCTTCAGGTTTGGAGCCGCACCTGGGAATCTTCCAGATGCTGTTGACCTTCAGCTCCAAGGCGGGCCTTTAGATTGGCAGAGGGGAGACAGTTGGCCATATTTTCGATGGGAATTTAAGGGGATTGATGGAGATTCTTCATGTGGATCTGTAGATGTGCGCATATGTGCGTAATGTGGTTTGGTTGGAAGTACTGATGTGGATTGAAGTGGATTGATAGGAATTATTTTTGTGGATCTCTGGGGTTATTGATGTAGATCCATGGGGATAAAAACGCGGAGTGATGACGACTCTGACGTGGATTTATGGCATCAATGGGGACTCGGAAAACTACTTGGAGGATCATCCCACTTAGTAAATGGTTAATGACCATAAATACAACATGGTACAACCCATTTATAGATGGGATAAGCCTACTTATTGCACTTACTAACTGGGGTTATTTTCACCAGTTACCATTCCTGGGATGATCCTCCAAGGGGTGAACCAATCGCTTTCGACGTCTTCGCCAATCGCAGGGTCCATGGACCTGGAGCAGTTCCTCTGCGATGCTTGAGGCCATGGATGCGAGACATTTGCAGCTGGATGAGATTTGCATCAGTCCCTAGCTGCAGTTGAGCTTACCTTTATGGCCTTTTTAACATGATATAACTGTGGTTAATAAAGAAACATAAGTTGGGACATAACATGATATAACTCCCAGAACATCCTAGAACTATGGTGAAATCTCTTCACTTCACTGGAACTGCACAGCTGTAGGCTCTGCCCTCAGCGCCCGCGCGGCCTGGCGCCACGGGAGCGACGTCACGGCGCGGCTGCGCGGCGCGGGGCTGGCGGTGGATCGGGTGGCGCGAAACGTGGCGGTGGCGGCGGAGGAGTGGAGGTGCCTTTGGAACTTTGGGGCTGAGATGATAGGACTTGTATCATGGGTTTATCCAACGTTATAGAGATACTAGATGTGCATATCAAATCATAGATACTTGTATAGAAGTATATATATATACATACAACATATATATATATATATAGATAATAATTACAAATTATATCCCATTGACTACTGACCTCAATGGACTTGAATGTTTTTTTCAATGGCCCAACCACTAGCCAGTGAGCCAATCCTGGGTTTAACGATCCAATACTAGACATGGATACTCAACAGGATCCAACTTTATCTCCCAAGCTGTGAATCATTTTTTTTCTACAGAGATTCTCTTCCAAAAATACCAGAATTGAATCAGGGAACATGTAAGGAAAATCCCTATAATTCATTATAAAAGATTTTCATCACGGTTTCCTCTAGATTTTCCCTCAAATCAATTGAATGTCATGTTAGTCATATGTGTCGGTTTCATCCCTCATGTCACTGGATTGGTTTAAGGGAACATTGAAACCGGAAATCTCTATATTTGATGGGGAAAACCATGGTTTCTGGTTAAGAATTTTCCCTTGAACTAATCCAGTGATCATGTTTTTGCTGAATTCATGCTGAATTCGCTCACATTTTTCTGGTGATTCCACGCTGAATCCCAGGCGCGCCCTAGCGCAGCTGCTACCGTGGTCTGCGTGGCCCCTGGATTCCACGGATGTCACGGTGCTTGTGCCTTGGTATCTAAATTGGAGGTGGCTACCATATATAAGGCCTATGTAAGAGCTAAATTTCAGGGAATCTTCCCACAATTTATATTTGGCTTTCTTTTTTGTACAGTAGCTCCATTTTAGGATACTGAAAATCGCATTAATTGATTTACCATGTATATAATGCATGGCAAATTGTGGTTACCTAGTGGTTACCAACTGGTGCAGGATTTCGTAACCATCCACAGTGTTGGTTACTGTAAGGATGTTGGTGGTATTTGTTGATCCCGTTTTTTGGGGGTTCAGACCTAACTTGAGCCATTGACAATATTAAACATACCCTGGTTGATGGGTTTCTGTAGGGAGTTATACTACCAGATTATGAATGAACCCATATTGGATTTATCATCTTGACAGTACCCCTTAACAGATGAGCCATTGATCGGCTACTGTAAGGAGTTTTATATACTGCTGGTACCTATTGGGATTATGAACTAACCCATATGACAGGAACCTATCCACCAACATCCACCAACTAAAAATTCATGAGATGGGATAGTTGTTTTTTTAAAGCTCATACGTGAATATTCTTTGACCCCAGAAAATCTTACTCCCGGGTGAATTGTGGATTGTCACCAAAAAAAAAGCACTGCACAAAGCAGTTGTTTCCTGCATTTGTTCATGCTGTTTTTGTGGTTCGTGTTGGGGTGGATGGGTTGCAGTTTTAGGGTTGCATTGTTTCTTTGGGATTTGTACCTCTTGGATTGGATATATAATCTCGTGGGGTGTCCAAGATTGGCCATTGTATTTTAGTTGTTATTTTAGTTGTATAATACTGTATACCCTCTGGTAATTTAACAGTTAGCTACTGAAAATGGCCCATTTATAGTGGATTTTCCCATTAAACATTGTGATTTTCCATAGTTATGTTAGTTTACCAGAGGGTATTGTATAATTTCACTAATGTTGGTGGATAGTGGATAGCCCTGAAATGTTGTTTGGTATCATTGTGGCGCAGATGCCCAATGAGCTCGGTCCTACTTGTATGGACGTCTTTTTTTTGGCTCCACGCGCCGATTGGCTCAGTGGCCCAGTCGCTAATGTTCATAATTAGTCACCGTCATGGGACACGCTAGCAATCTGCCATAAGAAGCAAACAACGAAAAAACGCAAAGAGGAAGGCAAAGGGTACCCCAATTGATATCACATGTAGTGACCGCAACGCTAAGCTTGCCGAGATGTGGTTTCAAGGGAAGGTGTTGTTATCTCCTTGATGGATGAGATTTAGCACACCTGGTGCCAAGTTAGAAGAAGCCTGGAGATGTCCAACATGGGGTGTACAGGAAACCGCAAAGTGACAATTTTCGAGTCAAACTATGTTTTAATTGTGGGATTCTCTTTTTTACCAATGCTTTTAGACAAATTTATTTTTTCTCGTGCTTAGAATCCCAATACACTGGGATAACTAATTCCCCAAATCAATTGGGATTTATAACAACTAGAAACTCATCACTCCGATGAATCCTTGAACTCTTTTACATTTAATTATCCCACTAAAATATACTAAAATCTCATCATGGGAATTAAATACCCCAATAGGGATCCCGAGATGAATAGGGGGAAGGGACTATTGATTTCAGAATCTCGATTACAGGAGTAGGCCTCCCAGTTGGAAGTCGATTGCAGCCCCAAGTAGATCGATTCCATATACTGTAAAACGGACATTTAGCCTAGTTATGAACCAACCGAAACCTATGATGTATGGTTGATATACAGTGTACAATATATATATATATAAATATAAATATGTATATTACAGTTAGGTGGCGTTATTTCCACCAACAAAAACATATCCTTTGGGAGACCCAACTACCAATCAATCCTACGAGGTGGTTCTAGATCCCATTAGATCCCAATAAGATAATTTGAGTTACTTATTCCATTCCCAATCCCAGCCGGTTCAAGGTTCAAGTCCTGAATTTCTACTATTTTCTGATTATAGTAGAATATCAACTCACCCTTTTCTATGGCTACATCAGTTCTATTCCTTTTTTTTGGTAGATACTACAAGTTAGGTATCAGTAAACCTTGCCCTTCCCCAGGTCAGAGGTGGCCTGGCCTGGCAGAACTCGCTACATCTCTGCCAGTCCTTGCAGTGTGGGAGGCACATCCTGCGGAAAATCTGGGTCAAGTGGACTGGGTCAAGCGGTTGTTGAAGGACTACTCTCTGGTTATTTGAACATAGCTATGCAAAATTGGTATATCGATGTATCACCATACATCATCTATAAATGGGCCATCTATACCATGGCTATGGTAAATAACCACAGGGTAATCATCCTTAGTGGGATTTGATGGGATTTAATGATCTAAATGGGATTTTAATGGGATTGAATGGAAATATAGTCTACAAGGTGGTGCACCCCCCAGTCGTGTTTGTTTGTTTATAAACCAGAGTAACCAGTTCGAGATATCTCCCAGAACCCCCAGTTATTGGAGTTATGAACCAACTTAGCTAATACACTGGGGCACCAGCTGGTAGGGGAATGATTTCACCATCAAATATCCCCAATCTTGGATAGGTTGTTTCATCCTTTAGTTTTTGCCATGGAAAATCACCATAGCTACAACCAGCAAGAGATCCCTGCACTTGATCCGCAGGATCCCTGGCGGATGCTAAGCAGGGAGATTTTTTGTCAGAGGAAAATATGCAAAGATATGCAACGCTAGAAATGATGGTGGTACCCTGTGGTAAACTAACATAGCTATGGAAAATCACAATTTTTAATGGGAGAATCCACTAGAAATTGCAATTTTCAATAGCAAACTGTTAGTTTACCAGAGGGTAAATATCCAGTGAAAATATGTAGAAACGCAACGTTCTGTGGAAACCATTCACATATGGATACTTATGATATATGATGCTGAAGAGTTGCTGGCAAACACACTTGCTAAAATTTGTGCCTGACTCACTTCTCATGTTTCATTTGTTATTAAAATTGATAGAGAAAGGTTTCACATCCCACTACATCAGGAATTTTTACATCTACAGAAGCAACATTTTCTAAAGGTATCGAATTGGTGTGCCCTGTCCAATTCGAAAAGCTGTTGCTGAAATCCTCTACATTGGCAAGCTGGCTATCTATGGCATTCCAGTCTTGTTTGGTTTAATCTCAAACTGCTTGCTGGCTTGAGTTATACCCTCCGGTAATCAACCGTGGCAAGCTGGGAAATCCAGTATAAATGGAGGTTTATAGCTGGGAAAATCCCCTATCAATGGATTGGTGAATGGGAAAATTTAGAGGGAACCCCTCATGGGAAAATCCATGGTTTCCTGTAGATTTTCCCTTAAACCAATCCAATGACCCTATAAATGGTGGATTTTCCAGCACGCCATGATTACAGGCTAGTTTCTATGTTCAATCCTGGGCTATCGATCCCCATGGACTTTCGCATATTCTTCAGGGGGAGTGGCTCAAACAACGGAGCCACCGGAAGGTCTGATGTTGACACCATCCTCTACCAAGCATTGGCCAAAACCTGTTGCTTGGACCTGCAAAGTGGTGCAAGGTGGGCCCTTTGCGTGTTGCTTTATAAAGCCCATTAGCCAAACATATCAATTGACTCAAGATCTGTCTACAAGTACCAGAGACATCCCACAATGTCGTGCCCATGAGTTATAAAATTGTGTTTCTGCCCATGAACTATGGATACATCTACGTACCATAAACCACGGTCAACCATAGTTAATCGTAGAATTCACCTACTGTAGTTCTTTCCACCAACTGCGATTTTGTAGAGGGCCCTCACCGGCTCTGAATTGCTTTCTGATGACACCATATATTAATGTCCCAAAGGGAAGCCAGTGGTTTGTGAATAGAAGGGCCCCATTGAACAAAATTTTTCCCAACCAATAGGAAGAAGCTGGTGAACCTGGGTTTGTTTAAGCTGACCTGTGATTTTTCCAAAACGTTGAACCATTTGGGGAATCGGGATTCGTCGACCCCGCAAATCCAAGTGGATGGTATTGGACACATTGTTGGATGACGCAGCCTGGAAATTTGCCGTTTTTATCATTCGTCAAATATGTCAGGTGATTTGAATTTGATGAATAATGAGCATCTTATTCGAGTTGATTTATCCGATGTATCCAACAGGGTTCTGGTCAGGCGAACTATTAGTTAGACTTCTATTTGGTAAACGATTTGTGCAGGTCAATCTTTCTAACTTCCCAAACCAGATTTCGAGACGGTTGGGATAGTTCTCTAGTATCAACCTTGGTGATTCGGGTTACTCAGTTTGCAACGATGTCAATGGCCCTCGTCGTTGTAGCTACCGAGATTGAATGAAATTGAAGCTACGGAGTCTTTTGAGGTATTTTTTCGATTGAGGCATTGCATACACCGAGATCGAACATGTCTTGGGTGTCTCCAATTGAAGTATTCCATGCAACAGTATTTCAACACATATCTTGTTCACTATCCCTCCCCAGTGCTGGTTGGTGAACACATGCCCCATATCGTATTCCACCCAGATGCTCTGGATTACTTGCAGCGACTTCACCTGCGGCGAAAGCTTCGGTAGTTTCATGGGAAGTCAAGCAACCCCCTCCAAAGTTGAGCACCAAAAGCGAAAAGGCGCAGACGCGCAAAAATGCGTGACTAAACGCCGGGCGTCCGCAGAAAAACTCGCACGCGCTATCTTTTGTAGCCTTTTGGCCGTTTGCTTGTGCCGTGCTTGTCACTTTTTCGCCATTTGTGCTGATGCTTCATCTAAGGGATTTAACTTCCTTCTGAGCATCACGTCTAAAGGTGTGATCTTATTCTTTTTTTCGTTTCTCTCTTTGTTTGTTCTTCCTACTCTCCTCCGTAGTCTTCTTCTTTTCTTTTTCGTCCTTTTCTCCTTCTTTCTCTCCGCCCTTCTTCGTCTTTTGGTTGCTATGTGCAAAACAATAACCAACGAAAGGACCTTGCTTTGTTGGATCAGGTAAGTCAGTGGAGCATTGCTCCCCCCGCTCATGCTCTTTGATACCGGGTTTGCAACCAAACGCAGACGCGCACACACACACACGCGCGCGCGTGCGCGCGCACACACACACACACACCCACCCACCCACCCACCCACGCACGCACGCATGCACGCACGCACGCACGCATGCATGCACGCACGCACGCACGCACACACACGCACATATACAAAGATGAATGGGCGTGCAGAGAAACAAAACGAAGCACTCAAGCAGAAAGACACGCGGGCGCACACACACGCACGCAGACGCAAACACACATACGCGCATAGACGAGCACTTTGGTTGCAGCATGAGCTGCAAGCAGCCAGAAGAACTCAACGAGGTCGCCGACCCGCGGTACCTCTACGCGGACGGCGTCAAGCCCTTAGTTTTCGATGAAAAGATGTTTTCAGTGGATGCTGGACTTTTCTTCGGTCGCCAAGGGCGACGTCAACGGCTGCGAAGGACGACCAGGTGCCCGGAGAAAAAGGACAGCCGAGCACCGAGGTGGTCCGTTTCAAGGCCACTCTTGCGAAGAGGTGGAGGGCTGTCGCTGCACGTGGACTTGGCCACCGACGCCCGCGAGCGTCGCGTGGATGGTTGCACTACTGTGGAAGACCAGCCGAATTGACAGTTGCTTGTCTACTACGAAAGAGGCAGTAAGTGAAGAAAACGGACGTTTTCGTCCTTGCCTGATATACCTGCTAGCCTCGGCCGAGGAAACACTAAATTTGGCCTGGCATGCCACGCAGTGGCCACAGCTTTCAGCCGCCACATAGGTGCGCTGAAAGCACTAGATCGCACCCTGGACGCGATTACTCAGACTATGCAGCAATGCTTAGAGGCAGGGTTTATCGATATTGAATTCTGCATCCGGACAATGTGGCTGAAAACCGTCGAACTAGTCAGATTAGTCGGGGCATTATGTTGTCAGAAGTTGTAAATGCAAATCGACAGCAGCTTGTAAATAGCAAAGGATATATCCTGTGCTTTTTGCCAGAAGAACACAAATGCTGGTTGCTTCGCGCGCATGTCTTCCGCGGGTAGACGCGTTTGAATCCAACGCATGTCCGCCAGAGCGCGATATGAAGACGATCCTGGTTTGCACTGTGCCGCTGAAGGAAGATGATAAGTCGGAGCCCCAGCCGTTTGCACTGTGGTATTGGTCTGGTCGGTGATTGCGTTTGGCTGCATTCCTGCTTTCTGTCAGGTATGATCCAATCTGGCGCAACACCACACACACACAGGTAGGGTTATCTGAGCTGCCGAGCAAAAAAAACACGCGGTTCACTTGCGTCCCCTGCGAGGCAATTCCTTTTCTCTACGGGGGAATACCGCAGGGCCCTAGAAAAGGCCGAACAAGAGCGGGCCACGCATATTGTCATGATCGTGAGAGATGACATACCACCATGACAGCCACACCCAAGCATTGTCATGGCAAATGACTACACAGACACAGATTGTATTGCCCCATGATCATACCCAGCAACGACAAAACGAGAGTCATATTAGGCCTTGATAGTGTTACATCAATGACAAAATCAGGCCCTTAAAATGCAGGTACTGTACCATATACAAATAACCTCTTTTAGGGCATATCCCCTTACATAGCCCTTACTTAGGCTTTTTTTGGGTAGGTACCTCCAATTCAGGTACTTGAAATGGCCATTAACCACATGGAAATTTTGCCATGACATGCTACTCTTTGTCGTAGTGGTCATAGTAATATGACGCAATCTAAGCAATAGATCTGAAGACTTTGTATCATAGCAGAATGTAGTAAACCCAACTAGAAACGCTTTCTTCGTTTTGTTGTTGGTAGAGTTTGATCAATGGGGTATGGTTTGCTATATGTCATATCCGCAGATCTCTGTGTATACCCGACTTATATGGGCATGGGTCGAACTCATTGGACGGCTTTTTTGGACGGCTCTATTGGACGGCTTGAACGGTTGGTGTAACAGTATCCATGATCAAAGTTGTGATTCCATTGGACAAATCCTACTTATTCCATTGATTTCACGAGGGTTACACACATAATCTTTCCACTATATCCCCTTCTACCATTGTTTTGGTTGCTTAGATCTCATTAAACATCATTGAACTAAGGATGACCTACCAAGGTCTGGCTTTTCACCCACCGTCCAAGGCCTCGGTTCTCGGGTCGCTCAGGCTGCGCAGACAGCGCGGGGACGTCATGGAGAAATGCTTTGGCGCTGCAGAGGCCCGGGGGGTGACACGAAAATCATGGCTGTAGAAATGATGAACTGTGACCTCACTGGAATATATGGTTAGTATAGGGAATCATCCCCAAATGGCCTTAATTCAAATTAGTGAATTATTATAATTTACCCAGATATATGGGGGATTCTAATGACAATATATTGGGAATTATGATTTATAATCATAATCGCGGTGTACACATCATAATCCAATAAGAATGGTTAAGAATGGTTAGTAATATTGGTTATAAGTTATAACCATCTATAATGATCATCTACAATAAGCAAATGACAAATGGATCTCTTTGAGGATAGGGTATGCCCCCAATTATAGTCATTTAATGGGGATAATGAGGATTAAGCAGTGGATATAGAGGTACACTATTTTAGACAAAGCCCAAATGGGTCTGTTTGAGAATAGGGCAACACCCCGAAATGACAATGCAATAGGGTATCACCCCCAAATGGGTCTGTTCAAAAGTGGAGTTCCAAAGTGCTGATGATAACAGAACTTCAACCTGTTTGTTTCAAGATTTTTTAGTTGGCCATGATCTTGATGCAAGGACCAGCAGGATGAGGTTTGCAAGGAGCTGGTTGCCCTGGTTGTGAATGTGATGTTAGATCAACCAGTGGATTGATTTAGGGGTGCTATACCAACTCATTTACAAGTATAGCTATACGAACTTACACTAAGTTGATCATATTTGATTTATGGATAACCATTCCGTGGTTAGAAGGGAGCTGGGGAACTATGGGTATTACGTTGATACTGTGGATGGAAGAAATCCTGCACCATTTGGTAATTGGTAACACAACTTAACACTGTAAATATTGGGAGTATCATGAAACTTTGCCCACCTACCGACTGGTGCAGGATTTCGCGGCCATCCACAGTATCATAGTATATCATAGTGATATGTTTATCGGGGAAACCGTGATATAACATGGATTTTGTGGAACAACACAATGGAAGATCTATGGTGTATGAAGTACACTGCGCTAAACATGAAGAAAAATCTGGAAAACACATGATTTCCCATTCAGAAAATGATCTGTAGTCGTGTTGGCTTTTCCATATCTAGGGTAGTTTACAAGAAGATCCATATCGGTATATATCATCTATCTTTGATTTGCTTGAGCATTCAATGCAGGTTTTTGCCAACTTATCCGACACTTTGGACTTACAAGTTGATTAGAGTTTGCCTGGCCTTGGCTTTGTGACAACTGACAGCCATAGCAACTGCAAACTATCAGCTGAAGAAAGGGTATTCGAAGGCACCAGCGCTCTCCAGCAACGATTGCGCCTGGTGGGCCTCAAGAGAAAGGATCTGAATGGCCAAGTGGGTGTCCTCATCACCTCGCTGTCGGCCTCTTCCAGGTGTGGTGTGCTGCTGCCAGACGGACAACGTCTTGCAGTACGCCCTTGCAATATTGAGCTTCTCACAGGTGTCGGCAGCGCTGCAGACTCAAAGTCCGCCTCGCCAACTTCATCTGCAGCAAGCACGGTGCATGAAGGGAGATTTCAGATTGGCCGGACAGCGGCAGTTCGGCCAGAGATTTGAGAGAAGAATGTGTTTGCCAGTCGCACGTGGCAGACTCTCCTACATACTCGTATGATGACTTGAAAGAGCAATCGAAGACAAAATGTGAGTCAGCGCTGTGGGGTGCCGAGCTGTTGGATTGCAATGAGCCACAGCCTCAGAAGGTGCCCTTCCGGTTTCCACCAGGCACAGCCAAACCTTACACATATTGAGATGATGCTGGCAGGGCTGGTTGTTTTCACACCGCCCGCAAGCTTTTGATCATGCGAAAGTGGTAACTAGTTGCCAAGGTTCAGAATATTAGTTTATGTGGCCTTCCCGATCATCAGTGTCGATGGCCCCAAACAGGACATGAACGCTCCACGCTGGCCGGTCCAGTGTGTCAGCACTCTAATTTACATTCCTCGCAAGAGGCCTTCAAATTACAAATGTGGTGATAGCGGTGCGAAACCCTGACCGCTTTCATCCCCAAGTTTCACTTGGGACGAAGCCGAAAAGCCGAAAATCCAGTGGTTAGAAGGGAGCGGTTCGGATGGTATTCCACATTCCCTATTAAAGGGGGAGCCAAAGAACTACTAAGACTTTCCCAACCACATGATAGTCATGGAGACAAGAAACGAAAAGACATCACTCTGAATGAAACATGATGACCTCCTCACTGTGACGTCACCGGAATGATGGCGAGGATTCGGGGAAGAATCCCCAAAGGGCGGTATGATAACAGATATTTTGAGTATTTTTTTCAGCCAGAAATGAGATGTCCTGGAGTTATACTGAGACAACGTTGAATCCAACCAATCATGAGAATATATGTAACATTATAAAATAGAATAATATATATATATATATATATATATATTACAGGAAATGATGATTGATTGATGATTCTCAGCCCATCTCTATTCTGTATCTATATGTGGGTATGGGTCAAGTGATTCGAGGTCACTTAGATGGGGGATTCTTAAAATGGGGGATCCCCAAGTCACCAAAGGTTTCAATACTACAAGGATCAACTGACTTGGATGATTTGGGATACCCCCCCATGACTTAGGAAACTTCCAGATTAGTCATGAGTGTTAGGATTAGAGAATTAACCGCTATAAATAGCACGTAAAGGTGCAAGTACGCAGGGTTCGCCTTGGATCCAGATGCCTCCGTGTCCATGGGAGGTTGTCACAGTGGCCCATGGCTCTTGGTGGCGTGGTTCGAGGTCGGAGAATGGGGCAGTCCCTGGATGAGTTGGGTTATTAACCATAGTATAAGTGGAATTGTAACCACAGTAAAATTACTAAATATTGGGATTCGGCATTCTTGGAAGTGCAGTTCCAGTTACAAGTGAATAAACAAAATTATGTTCTATCCCAATTTGTGGTGGTTTTAGCCATCACTATGCACTCCCAAGAACCTGGTTTGTTGGCAATACTTGTAGTCCATAATTAAGACAATACCCGATCAATCGACCAATATGTTATGGGAATTTATGGGATGTCTATTTTTTATCTTCCTACTCTCTACGGGCCCAATATAGCCATGGAAAATGGCAGTGTTTTAAATCATATACAAATATACAAGAGTGATACACATGGGTCTATGACCATGATCTTGTAGATTATGTTAGATTACCAGAAGGTAATGTCGAAATTTGTTTCTTTAAAGCATACTACGATACGATGCTTGAGATTCTCGATGTGCTCAGAAGATGAGTCCTCAGGCTCTGAAGAAAAAAGTGAGGATGAAGGGATGCCCAAAGGCGACAACATGACGAGCAGGCAGCGAAAGTTGAGGAAGCTGTCAGCTGAGCATCCTGGTACCTTGATGGTTCGTGTCTACAACCTTATGCACGAGCACCTGGGGACCGTCTATGGGGATTCAGCTGTGACTGGAGCGAGCTATGAAGCCTTGCAGCCAGCCGCTTTGAGGTACCTTTTGACCACGGCGCTCCCTCAGATTCAGATGAATGCCAACCAGATTGGAGAAGATCGCCTACGTGAGTTGCGCACTCTTGCAAGTGCCCTGGACATGATCGTCTCTGGGCGCATCCTGAATGCAGGGGACATGCTGGCTCAAAGATTCAAGGCTGTTTTGATGGGCATCAGGGACCCAACTGCGCCTACTGCAGAGGAGGCGGACTATGCACGAAGCATGGCAGTCAGGAGTGCCAAGTCCTCAGAGCTCCTGAGGAAAGCAAAAGGGGCCGTGGTCTAGGGACTCGGCGGGGAGATTGAAGGGGCTTCACACCCTGTGTCTCCTCAACGCCAACCCCGGACTGCAACCAATGTGAAGGCAGAGACTTTCATGGTTATGTTAGTTTACCAGAGGGTCACTTTCATGGTAAAACCAATCTACTTGATTGAGAGGACTGGTGATTTTAATGAGGTCTAGAGACAGTTCCAGGCCATTCAGGTCCTGGGGCTTTCCATCAATAGGGGTATCCCAATAGCTGGATGGTTTATTTCATGGAAAATCCGCAGAAAACATGGATGATATAGAGGTACCATGAGGTACCACCATTTATTAATTTTATTAGGACACCTGCATATATGAAAGAATAGGTCACTTGAAATCTGGAAGTCCCAAGTTCTTTTTCTCCGAAGTGAGGGACACTGTGGGCCTTCAGTTTTATGTATGATGTTTTCGACAATTGGTTTGCAATTGATTGGCATTCCTAGATGTGCAGAAGTTTGAAATAGTAGCACTTCTCTATGTATCGATATGATCTTGTTTGCCGAATCAATGCTGTTAATCGTGGTTTAAGTGCACTATCATGATAGATAGCTTAAAATTTGATTTTCAATATTGTGTCACTGTAGATTTGTTCGTGATGCAAATTTGATTCTCTATAGAATTGGGGATATTCTGTATACTAGTAGGTTACATGGTGATTAGATGTGATTAGTAGGCCATACATGTCTATCCACATGTTCGAATAATTTCATATATATATATATATATATGTATGTATATACACATACGTACATCTGTGGTATATCCCGAGATCAACTAGTTATTTCAACTGCTTCTTCCTCAGAAAAAAGTCAGAATGCGTCGCCGAGTGCGACAGGCCAGTGGCGACGCGCCATGGAAGATTTTCCTTCTCCAGGCTGGCGATTCAATGGGAAAATCTACGGACAATCCATGGTAAGGTGGGAAAAAACAATGCCATCAACCCCCGATTTGGGAATGGTTGAAATCTCATCTACAAAAATGATTAAAAATTGTCAAACATGGTGAGTCATTGGGGATGGTTATTACTACCACTATTAAATCTACTGATTTTTTTTGTAAGATTTTGGATGGTACAACTGAGTCATTGAAGATAGCCTTGTTGATTGGCTATGAAATACTGTAGGGACTTATGAACCTACCTAGGTTGTTGGGGATTATGAACTAATCCATATGAATGAGAAACCTATAGAAACCGCTCATCCTCATGGAGATTGCAGCAAGTGCCCGGGCACGGCAAGCAGAATTGTAAAGCCTAGTGAAGGGTGGGTTAAGAGCTGCATTTCTAGTAATTTTCATGGGGATGTAGTTCAGTTTCATTTTTTGTTTTCGCTTAATCTTGATGAAATGAATAGCGGTTCATATTTCAGCAATTTCATGCCATTTCCCATTTCTTCACCCTGAAAACACAGCCATTTCATACCCTCTGGTATTGCCTAACATAACTATGGAAAATCACCATGTTTAATGGGAAAATCCACTATAAATGGCCATTTTCAATGGCTATGTTAGTTTACCAGAGGGTAAATCATCTCCCCAGATCCCTCTGGTAAACTCCCCCTATCTCCAGGTGCAGTGGCGGCTGTGGCCACTCTCCGGCGCTGGCGGGAGGCAGGAACTTCACTGGACCATAGATCTAGGGAAACCTGGATGAATAGTTAAGGAGATTCCATTAAACACTTGGATTTTACCCTCTGGCAGTTTAACATAGCTATTGAACATGGCCATTTAGTTCGTTGATTTACCTAGTGATTTTTCTATAGCTATGTTAGTTTACCAGAGGGCATCTCATATATTCCGAGATATTCTTGGAAACGATGATGGCTGAATGAAATCTGAGCCAACTTCTTGGATTGATAGTTTGGTAAGACTTAATCTGTTGCAATACATGGAGATGCATGCTAGCAGGCTAATTTGTCTATTTTTGCAGCGTATCAAAGTTTGACCCTGATTATATATATAATACACAGAGATAATAACCAACAAACATGGGTGTCTAATTAGGAGAGAAATGAGCTGTTCAATGATTTAGCTAAAATTGAAACCCTGGTTACTATGCCCATTTCCACTGTTGGTTGCATAATCATAGTATCCCTTTGTTTGTGTTATACCTATATTATCCTCTATTCAACCGATTTTCTCATACACCTGTTCATTGTTGGCACTGGGACTATTTCCTATGAATGAGTGTTAGTAAGGGAAACTTCCCCAAAATGGCGTTATTTCTGATTGGGGAAATATTCAGATTTCCACAGACAGCAAGGCTCACTTGGTAGCTGTGGTGGTATTATGGAAATGAGCTTTTGGATATTCGGTAAGTCGGTAAACTATCCCCGATTCTCCAGCAGTTGCTTGGATGTCAAGTTTATGCCCAATTGGATGTCGTTGGGTTTACTACATCAACTGAGTTGCACTTGGAAGACTTGGAATGGCTGATCTTCCAATTTGGAAGGACGATGCAGTGGACTCGGCTGCCAACATGTCAGCCCTGGTGGGACTCCTCACTAGGTTCCCTGTGACTGCCCTGATCTTGGTGGAGCTTCCTGCGTTTATTCACCGGGTCCATGAAGGGGTTGAGTCACCGGACTTGCCGTGTCGGATGAGAATGTGTCGGACCATTGGGTGCCGACGTTGTCAGTTGAAGTTGGGTGGATATCAGTGGAAGTGGATGCCTGACTCCTCAGGATCTCCGCAACGCTCGCAGCTTGACTGAGCGTAGAAAGAAGGAACTTGAGGAATGGCTTGCCTTCTCAGACAAGAAGGCTGAAGAAGAGCAAAGGATGAATACGATGTCTTTGGATGCAAAGCATCGTTCAGCCATCAACACCGCTACGGCAGTAGTCCAGGCAGAGTTTTGGCTGGGACTTGCATCCCAGCAATACCGGATGCTCAAGCAACTGTTCATTTCTGAAGATTGTGTAGTTCAGTAGTTCATATTTGAGCAACTGAATTGATCTCATGATTATATGGAGCAACTTTGGATGGCAGCTTTTGACCCTGAACGATCGGTCTTCAAAGCAACGACATCAGATGACCCCTGGTGGAGGGCAGAGGTATGGTTGACCCCATCAAACTACTCGGACAGCTCGGTTTATGGTGACTCATCTTTGATGAAATATCCAGGCTTTATGTTGGCTTAATGGGGTTGAATGGGTTTCAAGTGGATACTTGAATTAGTGGATGGTGTTTTCTTTTTTACCAATAGGACATCAATTACAGTGGTTACTAACCGTATTTCTTGGGGTTAAGCAAAACCTGGGTAGATAACCAACAAATCTTCGGAGATCAATCGGGGATGCGTTGAGAGTTTGGAGGTCCTTCCTGGGGATATGACATTGGTCATGAATCCATCTGGGACATGTCAAGTGATGTTTCGCCTGGGAAACAATACTTCGATGGGCCATTGGTGTTGGTGATTCCTGGTGAAGATAGCTGGGTGAAAACCCAAACATCATTCTGTGTCGGTTATAGTCTAGTAGGTGTTAATCCAGCTATTAACCAGTTGCCGTCCAGTAAACTAACATAACAACTAGTACGGAAAATCAGCATTTTTCGTAGGTACATCATGGAACTAGATGGGCTATTTGACACAGCTATGTTACCAGAGGGTGGTGTAAAAACCCACCTAATATCCCCCATAAACATCATAAACCATCATAAACTCAACACTTAACCACATACCACATGTCAACTGAGCTATCGTAAACGGGGGGCACTAGGCGGTGAAGGCCATCGACACCTCAGGCCCTGGTCCGAATCGCTGGCGGACGGGGTTGTCATGGGGAGGCCGTGACATTCTTCCACTAGGACCTCACCACAGATGATGGTTACCCTCTGGTAATTTAACATCGCTATTGAAAATGGCAATTTATAGTTGATTTTCCCATTAAAAATGGTGATTTTCCATAGTTATGTTAGTTTACCAGAGGGTAAGAGGGATAATGATTCCAAGGAAAAGCCTTATTTCAGGTCAGCGAAGTATTTACTGTATAATTTGCCCAGATTATTGTTAATGTCAATGGATTGGTTTAAGGGAAAATCTTCGAAACCATGGGATTTTCCCAAACATGGGGGGTTTCCGGTGAAACTTTTCCCACCAATCCATTGATAATGGTCAATTACTCTAGTTCTAAGTTGGCTTATTTCATTCTTTAAATGTGGATGAACTACCAACAGGGTGATTCTTAGCCATCCAAAAACGTTTATCAAAGCTACTTGGAGGATCATCCCACTTAGTACGTGGTTAATAATCATGGTTATAACCCATTTATAGATGGGAGAATCCACTTGCCAGGTGGGATGATCCTCCAAGTACTATTTCACCATCAACAATGGGGATTTTCTAGGGATTTCATCAATACATTTTCCCGATCATGGAGATATGGTTGAAGTTGGAGATGACCCGCCAACCCCATGGTTGTATATGGTGATTTTTCACCAACCAAATTGGGGGTATGACCTATCGAATAATGGGGACATCCTGGGATTGAAAGGGCTATTGTGGCAAAGCCACAAACAGCCAGAGGTAAGAATCCCATTTCATTCCTCAATTTGTCTAGGGAAAAGGTGAAATCTTATCATCACGACATTCTTTCCCATTTTTTTCACCTTTCTCCTGTGACGTCCAGATCACTCTACAAGAGGAATGGCTACCGGAGCAACCATTCTTGAAGGTGTGGACTTGGCCACGCTGAACGGTCCGGCCGCAGCGGGCTTGTCGTCCATGTCCGATGAGGGGTTGGTTGGCGCAAAAAGGATTCTCACATTGGTTGCGGGCGCCTACCTCCAGCCACAAGCGGATGTGCTCGCTCAGGTGATCGAATCCGCCCTCTTGTACTTTGGCCTAACTGATTGGTCAGCCGCAAGAGTGCAGGCCATGGACAAGGCAACACGCCAGGCTGTGGCTGCAGCAGCGCAGATTGCTCGATCTGGGAACGCAGAGGTTCGCTCAGTGCGCAATGTCACGGTGGGTGTTGTTGCAGCCGGAGATCCGCATCGGGCCAGGTACGTCCCACCTATGCTGGAGGAACCTTGGCTGGTGGGATTTGGAACCGGCTGATGTCATTGTACAGCTCTGGATGCGTCTCCGCTACCATTTGCGGCTCCCCATGCGAGGCGTTTTCCACTGCACGACCTCACCAACCAGACAATGCAGATCACCTGGATGCTCAGAAATGGCCGAGACCTCTACGTAGCTCTTTGCGCTTTTTCGGTCTGGATGGGCTGACGCTCAGAGAGCTCCGACAAGCTGGTCACATAGGCCTCCGTGGCAACTTGTGCACTTGTAACATTACTTCAAGTAGACTTGCCGAGGGCATAAGTCTGGAGATAGTGTGATAAGTTTCGCTAAGTAGGTGTTTTTTGGGTTATATTTATAAGTTTGTTGGGTGCTTAAAAGTAGGGATAAGTATATGAACGGCACGTAAACCCTGAAGCAATCCAATCAAGGTTTCCTGAGGATTGTCCCTCAAACACATATTTTGTTTGTTAATCCCACTTGATGGCTATAAAACATCGGTTTGCCGATTAAATCCCTCTTCTTCATCCATATTACCTGTTGATTCCAGGAACCCCCATCAAATCCCAATCATCCGGAAAAAAATAACATGAAAAAACCCGAGTGACTGAGAGAAAACCACGGTTTCCCTGGCAAAAACACGGTTTCCCCAGAAAGACCCACGGGTTTCCCCCTGGAAAAATGGAGCCCTCCACGGCAGCGGCGAGGCTCACCGCCTGCAGTGAAGCTTCTGGTGCGGACGCTCGGAGAGACTTCACCCTGATTTGGGTTTCAACATGCGAATAAACCATGGGAAAACCACCATTTTCATGAGAAATCTGGCAATAAACCACGAAATTCGATGACATATGATGAAATTCGGGGGTACCCAATTTTGAACCAAAACCATTGAAAGGAATTTAACCACGAAAAATTGGGATTCACAGATGATCTATTAATGGGATACATGGAGGTTTAGTGGGAGATTCAGGGATTTTACCTTCAGATAATCAAACATGGCAATTGACAATCCCCGAACGAAATGCAGCTTTATAGCTGGGAAAATCATGGAAAATCAACTATCAATGGTGGAACAAATCCATTACTAAAGTAAGTTTGATCACCAGAGGGTAAAGTTATATTATGATATATTCATGAACCCACTAAAAATATGTTTGTGTACATTTCTTTGTAGAGGGTCTAAGATTAGCAACGTTGACACAGCAAAATCAGACCCAACCAACATGAGATGGTGACTGATCCTGACGCGAAATGGGCCATGCCGCAGAACTCCAGGGTTTGGGGTGTTGCAATCACCGGGATTACCAAGCAACCACTACCCTCTGGTAAACTAACATAGCTATGGAAAATCACCATTTTTGATGGGAAACTCCACTATAAATGGCCATTTTCAATAGCTATGTTAGTTTACCAGAGGGTAAGTAGGATGGTCATCAATATAGGAATTCCATGCTGATCTATTTCCCTGTGAGATTCGACATTTGGTTGGAAACACCCCAGACGTTGGGCTCCGGAGGCTGCAGCTTCCGGTGACCTTGATCAGCTCGGATCCTTATGGCAGGGTGGCATGTTGCAAGGCAGGACCTGGGCGATTGGCAGCTATGTGCTCCAGGACTGAGGGAAGCCAGGCCTCGGAATGAATTCCAATATCCGAGAATTCGCACTGCGGAAGAGCGATGGGAAGACGGAGACCCATCCGAAAGCGAAGACGAACCACGCCAGAACGAAGTTTCGCAAAATGAATCATAATATTGAGCCGCAAAGATACGGTCTTGAAAGATTTTCTTTTATGCCTCGGAGTGACCGTGCTGGTGAACTATCTCCATTTCTCAGCTCGCTATCATGCCGAGAAAAAAGACCAGTTCACCACGTTTGTTGCTGGACACCCACATGTCTACTGCCGAACTCGTTGCTGGACAACTCTCAAAAAAAACCTGAATTCACCATGTCCGGGATCACTATAGCAGGAAGTAGAAAAGCCAGAGAGTCAATGGAGCAGTTTTGGAACATTTACAGGAAAACATGTTGTTGTTCTCAGCAAATATGGGAAAGTAAACAGCATTCTGCCTTCTAATGTATTTGATGGGAAGAAACACATTGCTCCTGTATAGCCATGCCCAAAATGATGGAAATGTGTTTCCACGTGGTTATAGATGATATTTCATACATTTTCATACATATTTCCAGGTTTCCCACTTTTCGGAATCTTGAACTTGGGGTTTACAAACAAATGCTGGTTGGGAATGTCCCAGAGTCCTATAGATTTTCTGAGCCGGTGACGTCCTGTATCTCCTCCATTGTTATTCAACCAGGACGAATCTGCTGGGAAGATGGTCTGCATTTTTTGGAGGGGTCCGAATCAGCACGTCCTCAAAACATATCTGATGAAACCTCAAAACATTATGGTGATAAAACAGAGTAAACATCTAAACACCTCAAAGTATTATAAAACATTATAAAACCAATCTGTTTAGGTGTTTACTGCATTTAGAGGTTTCAACACATGTTTCGTGAACGCCTTGCCTAAACATCTAGACACCTTATTCATGGCCCAATCTTTGGGGGTGCAATTCCACTGATTTTTGTGGGTTACATAGCCATAGTTGTAGGGGTCATATATATGGTCATATCATATCTCAAGTTTTGGTGGTTACGACCATAAACCATATATATACCAATTTATTTCACCCCAACTGCACCCCAAGTAGGTTACATTCCGTTGCATCCCCATCCCCAAAATATCCAGATTTTACCCCATTAATTCTCATTAAGAAATAACTTCTGAATCTGTTCCATTGATCCTCAGTGAGGTCCACAATTCCGCCATCGTGTCCAACAAGTCGCGTAGATGGGAACGTTCCCTTCTGTCCCTGGCGGATGCTCGACAAAAGGTGATTTTGCAGGTATTTGTTAAGGGGATTATCCCATGAACTCTAGGGGATTTTCATGGGATTCGATGGGATTTTACGAAGAGTGGTTATTTTTCATTGGGATTTACCCATCAACTATAGGGGTGTTATGGAGGTTCAACCAATTAGGGGACATAATTCAGAACTGATGGTTGATTGTTTATTATAGGGGGTTATACTATGTTAACGGGAAGGGAAAGGGGAATTTTGATGGCTCACGTGAATTGTGGGTTTCTGGGAAGTTAAGAGGCTGATTATCCAGGCACTTGTTTGGTTGGTTCATGGTTTTCAAAATATACCCTCTTGCAATCAAACATGGCAATGGAAAATCCACCAATTATAGGGGATTTTCCCATTAAACCCTCCATTTATAAGGGATTTCCAATTGCCACGTTTGATTACCGGAGGGTAGTGTGACATGATTCAAAGGCATTTGTGGTTCTTCAAACCCCTTGTGACTATTCACTCCTCACACGGCGTGAGATCATGGAACACATCAGTCCCACCAGGATTCTGTCCCAGTGTCAGCACTGGTTTGACACACTCGCACCATGCTGTAGCGATGGCAAAAGAATTCGTTCTGCGTGTTTTGGAGGTGAAGAGTGAGTCAAACCCTCAAACTACGAAAAAATCTACACCCATGCTTGGCTGATTGCTTCACTGATTGTGATGCCATAGTATGCCATGACAATTTGAGTTGGGGTCATTTGGGCATTGCACAGCTCAACATATTACAGTTGGATGGTTGAAAAATAAGTACCCTCCAGTAAACTCATAGCTGTGGTATAGATGGCCCATCTGCAAAATCTCCATTGACTGCGGGGATTTACCTGCTAGCCTTGCTAGTTTACCAGAGGGTACGTTCGCACAGATCCGGTACCCCCTTCGTGTTGCCATTCCAACTTCCCACAATGATGGACAGCTGCCAGTTCTGAATGAGGTGAATTTTCATAACTTTTAATGTGGCTAAAACAATGCCATAAACCACCCATGACTGGAAATGGTATATACCAACTATTTATAGCGATTTTGGGGATGGTTTATTATTGTTTTACCAACATTAGTAGGATCTGGATTATATCATAGCAACCTCCAAAAAGATGCCGAAAGGTGTTTGCAGGATGGTAGTTCGATGATGTTTTCCACATATTTTTCAGGCCAACTTTTTGGCATCTCTTTTGGGTTGCTATACCACATACTGAATATGCTGAAAATTTGAAGATACCACTGAAACCATGTGTTTTCAGTAGGGAGCATAACAAAAAAAAGCATCACTTTTTTTGGGCTGCCCAATTTTTTTGAAACCCAAATGACGTGATTTTCATCCGGCCATAGGAGAGGCCTATCTGAGCCAAGCCTCTGAGGAGTTGAGGTGCGAGGCGTTGCAACCGGACATTGTGAGTCCCTGGGCGATGTGGTCGCTGGTTTGGGTGGTAATTCATGATGTAGTGGGCTTAAACAAAAACATGGATCTTTATGCCAACGTGGGGTTAACCGGATCCTACTTTTTTATATTTTGTATATGGTTCTGGGGGGTGGGTGGGGTTGAATGGAGCGTACTCACGTTCATTGAACTGCATTAACAGGCACACGCTTGATGCTACGCTCTTAACCTTCATCGCGTGATTCGGGTGGGTTTCGGTGGGGTGTATTGACGTTCATGTGAACTGCATTCAGAGAGACGCACTTCTAAGACGCAGTTGATGCTACGCTCAAACCTACATCATATTAGAAGGTACTTGACATACGTCAGGCAATGGCAATGGCACCAAGTGATGTCACATAGAGATTTGCTCGGGCAAACGCATGTACGAAACGACCATGAAGTGAACAATGCTGGCTGAATGGTCCGAAACCGGTTTGAGCAAATTTTTAACATCTTTCTTTTTAAAAACCCCTCATGACATATTCTGAACAATATGGTATGGTTGTCCCCCCGTACGGATATGTATACTATACATTATATACTATACTAGAGGTGAATGAATGTGACCTGATGTTGCTTTGCGCAGTGTACAGTGGAATTGATACGACAACGTTTATTTATTCATAATTATTGCAATGCCCCATGATTCATGAAAGCCAAAGTATACACAAACTTCAGCTATATAATCATATCTATTTCACCTGTATATTTATTGCCAATCATAGATTGCAACAACTATACCAGTTATAGGAATCATAGCATTTTATCCATTGCCAATAGCAGCAATATCCCCGTGTGTACTATGTTATATACTTGTAGATTCCCAGCCCAATACATATACATATATATCTATATTTATGCTAATATACATATATATCTATATTGTATTTATGCTAATTTATTTACTGTACCACACAATACTCGTACCTATTATTCCATTGCATACCAGACCATACTAGACTAGACTATACTAAACGGTACTATTCTATACTGTACTGTTTGTTCTACGTTTTTTTTTTGTGACTATCTTCGACATGATACATATGTTGCACTCTGACAACCCCCTGCCCCACTCAGGTTTCGGAGCTTCCAGTTCTTCCTGGACGAAGGCCTTCGGGCTCTTGAAGGCGAGGCTGAGTTGCCCAACTGGGGAGTTGACCACGCAAAATGGCGGATAGGCCATGAGGATATGATGGATTTCCTGATAGATTTCATATGATTTAATATGAAATAGTTGGGACATATTGCTTTAAAAGATATTGAGTTCCTTACATCCATATAGTTTTCATTGTTTCTTTTTTTAAACATTCAGTAACCTCAAAGGGTACCTATAGTCGCCTACAGCAAGCCCCTCCACCTTTTGTAGTTGATACAGCTACCAAATCTCCAACCATCTCCAACCATTTTTCTACCGTGGATTGACGGACACGGAAATGGTAGGGAAATCGATGGTGGGATTGCGAAACCTTGGGTTTCACCATTGAAAGGATTCTTTGGATGGGATGTTGGATTCTTTCTTTGATGGTGTGATGTTGTTTCTATATGAAAGACTTTGATATTGAAAATACTGAACCATTATTCCTGAATTATTTTTTGCTTCCAAGCTACTCAGATTTGTGCACATCATTGCAACATACTCAATCTTCACAAGCTGAACCATGCTTGTTTGATACCCGACCTTTGAAACAGAATTTCTTTGCAGCTCATAAAATGTCATGTCCCTGGCTGCACAATAGAGACGACTTGCAGTGGAGAATCATATGGCCTCACTGGCAATCGTTGAGCCCGTGACATGTATGAGATTTCAAGACTTGTGTATATGAACATATAAATATATGCACATATGTTGTGATGTCTGTCTGTAAACATCACAAGTGAAACATGATTTTTTTAAACACCTGTATACGTCAGAGTGTGTTTGCGCAAACGTGTACTTGGAGACATTACCCTTTGGTAATTAACAACACTGTGGAAAATGGCCTGGAGAGTAGATGATTTACCTATTATATATTGATGTTCCATAGCAAACTGTTAAATTAGAGGGTAATCGCATGGGGTAACCCAGTTGCAAATGGAATCTCCATGAAGATCTATGGTTTATATATAGTTATATTATATACGGCTTATTAACCACTTACAGGACTACGGTCACTCCACGTTTCTTCCTTCCTGCGCTTGCTTCGATAACAATCAGGCAGCCCGGCAGTCTTCCGTGCAAGTCCATGGTGACATGTTGGGGCAATGCTCGGCGGCATGTGATGCCTGGGCCAGGGGCCTCAGAGGCTTCATTCCACATCAAAATGTGACTAATGTGGGTAAAACAAGAATAAACCATCCCCAATTTCACCACAAATACTGTAGGTGGTATAAACCATTCCGAAATGGGTGGTTTATGGCATTGCTTTACCCACATGAATGGTGATAGATTGGGATACAACTGCTCTAACCTTAGATGGGAAGTTTAATCCTCCAACATTTTGCTATAAATGAGTCTACTAACCAGCTAGGAATCGATTTTTTTGCAGGGTATCTAAGATTGGCAATGATCATTGGTGTATTATATACATGATGCTATGGTTTGAAGGGGGAATTATATGGAGATTGCAAAATCAGCTCTTCACTAAATAATTATTTAGATAATGTGGAATTATATTGGGTTAATGTAACCAGCTGTTCACTGAAAATCTGAATAGCTCGACAATGAGGAACTATATGGGTATTAGCCAGCAATTTATAGGGATTTTTTAAATAGGGGATTCAAAAATACAATGGAATTGTCGAAGTCAACAGCGGTTGAAATTAAACTATTCAACAAATATATATATATATGTATATCTAACATCTGCACTAAAGGATTGACTATTGAGGAATACAATGGGGATACAATGGGATTAATGGCATATCACTAAACAATAATGGAATCGAACCAGCCATTCTATGGGGGACGTTTCGCTATGAAGAAGAGGTGTTCTACCATCAACTACTAGGAGTTGATAGGATTTGACTAGCAAGGTTATTGGGCGCAACCAACCATTTTGGGGTTGATAATGTACAGGGATTTATACATATACACATACTGAATCATAATTGATAGGTATTCGATATTATTTCATATTATTTGTTCTTAATGTGGATGGGATTACCTGGGATTTAAAGTTGGGAAACTCAAAGCTTTTTGTTGATGTTTTTGGTGGAGTTTTGGGGACCCTGGTATACAGTCAACCAAACTGTTGGTGGAAATTGCCAAGGGTCAACCATTTCACTTACCCTCTGGTAAACTAAGATAGCTACTGAAAATGGCCATTTATAGTGGAATTTCCCATGAAAAATGACCATTTTCAATAGTTATGTTAGTTTACTGGAGGGTACATGCTTGTTCCTTGTGCTTGAGGGGTACAAATAGCCTTGAAAACTGATGGAAACCATACAGTGGGAAGCCGGAGATGATACGTTTCTGCGAATCAACACAGTTTCCCTGCCCCAGTTCCACGTGGTATGACAATCTCAATTACCCTCTGGTAAACTAACATAACTATGGAAAATCACCATTTTTAATGGCAAAATCCACTAATTCTATGGCAATTTTCACTAGCTATGTTAGTTTACCAGAGGGTAACTTACATTTTTGTTGGATGAGTAGATTAAACAAGAGCCAGCGGGTATCCATGTTTGCCATGCTGGTTTTTGTCCCAGCAAAACTGGTCATAGCACATGGCGATTCCCAATTCTTGGCTGAACCGCTTATGAAGCTTCGTAACTGGTCGCAGCTGTCGGATTTTTGTATCCCCTGGATGAGTTCATTTGTGAAAAAACGGGTGCCCCCAGTTTGTTAGCCAAGATGGGTGCAGTTAGGTGAAAAAACCAACTTACACAGTAACTATGGCTCACCATTTCTTGGGATCCTGTAGCCCAAGCCTTTCTAGTTGCTTCATCATTTGCTGGTTGGATTGCAGCAAATCACAGGCACCGTTCGGTGTCATCTCCCCATGTGGTAGACCTATGTTCAGCCAATCTCCGCATTTATCCCACATTAGTATCCCCAGTTGTTGGGTGAAGCTGCAGCTGCATCCTGGCTCTGCTGGTGCAAGAGAGAGCTGTGAGTTTGGCTCTTGCTCGATGGAGCCGCCGCCAATTCCCGACGCAGGCAGACAACTTCAAAGATTTCAACAACGCGAGCGGCTCTGCCCAGACTCGCACTGTCGTCGGCGTCGACACGCTCTGGCCTTTGAAGAACGCTACTATCCCGGCCATTCCCTTCAATTTCACTTGATGCCCAGTGAAGCGTCTCTAAGAGACATGGGTAGGAAATTCTAACCCAGGAAATCACTGGGTGGTGTATTGCTGCATATACCGTGTAGATTAGAGACTTCTTGCTTGCCCTAAGAGATGTTCCTTTTGTTTTCCAAGCATAGTCTACAGAAACCGTACATGAACTCATATATTCTATTTCTTGAGGGTTTCTCCATGAAATCATCGTGAAATTCTGGTAAATCCCAGTATCATAAACCCCTTAGTAAATACCATCCATTCATATCAAGTCTCCATGAAATCCCATGAAATTCCCATGGAAATCCCGACAAAATCCCATGATCCCCAGAAGTTTCCAGCTTTTCTATTTGCCACCCAAGGGTTTCTACCATATCTTTGGACGAAGCACCACCGCATTTCCTGCAGGTCACCGTGTTTTCACTGCTGGAAACGGGCCACAGCTGCAGGTCACTGGTGGCTGGTGGAATGGGATGCAACTGGACTCCAAAAACTGTTTTGTTTTTTCAAACGATGGCAAAGTTGGTGGAAACAGGGTAAACCCCAATAGCTGGATGGTTTATTTCATGGAAAATCCGAACATAATATGGATGATTTAGGGGTACCCCTATTTTAGGAAACCTCGATATATAGCAAAAGTACATGAGGTTTTAAAAAACCAACAATGTTGATTTTAACCAAGCCCCTCAAATGTGACCTGCAAGGAATGTGAAGGTTTATGTATGTATTCATGGGGTTTATAAACTAACTTATACTGGGAGGCCGCCCAGCGGGGAATCCCAGTAAATGTATTAGAATACTTACATAGTTCATGGGGAATAGAACTATAGCAATTGGCGTTGGGGGTTTTAAACCAACAAACAAAACTGGGGGGCCTCACCTTGCAGAGGATAGAAACAGTTGTGGTCTGGTGATTTTGCCCAACCCCCTTCAAAGGTGAGCCCCAAGCAAATGTCAGGCTTTATGAGCACCAACAAGCACCAACAAGCACTAGAAAGGGCCTACTCTCTGGTAAACTAACAGTTTGCGAACTGGACAATCAGCATTTTTAATAGGTTAATCATGGTAAATCAACGAACTCAATGGCCATGGCTTCAATAACAAACTCTTAAATTACCAGAGGGTATGAACCATCGAGTTTCGGGACGATCCTCCCTGAAATTTTTCGGGTGACAACACTGACCCCACCATGACTAGAAGGGCCTTCAGCAACTGCACCTGCGGGCTCACCGATAGCTGAATAGTGGGGATTGCCCATGCAAAACTAGGTATCTAGGCATCAACCATAGGAATTTTCATTCAGGAAGAATGGATATGGGTGTGTCAGAAAAGGGGGAAGACCATGAATTTCATCCAATTCTGTCGGGGAAAAATATGAGAAAATGAAGTTTGAAACATTTTGAAACCATGAAAAGCCGATTTGAATATACTTGTAATCTCCCACGAAAGCGGAAGTGCAGAACATGTATATACAGAAACACTGAATGGTTTGATTTTTCAAATCCAGGTCGTCACCCGAGTTTGATGCGGGAAGAATTGACGTACTCTCCTTCCCCCCACGGTTCTCCAGGGTTTTGAGCAATTTTTTGGATACTCCATGATACTCCCCATATCTACTTGGATGTACTTGCATCCCAGAAATCGGAAGCTGCAACATACCCCATTAATCCAACTGGGGAAAGGAAGAACCACATCTTCCAAGGATGCAGTTTGGATTGCAGCCCACAGCATCCACTCTTGACAGAGGCGATCAGGCACCTGCAAGACAGAGCAGTGCCAACTGGAAAGAAATCTCATCTTGTTCCAGATGCATCTCTGGAATCTTATGAAACGAGACCTTGGCGGCTGCGATCCTCAGCGTGGATGGAATCCCGAACATCTGGCCCAATTTTATCCAATTTTCCTGTTTCTGGAGGTTACCCTGCGAGATGACAGCGATGTCCAAGGCAGATGGTTGACGCCACCGGAACTACCACTAATCTAAGTGGGATATTTCCTGGGATGCACCCACAGGTACCTGGTTTGACCAGTTGTGTGTGTGTGTGTTGATTAACCTCATAAACCAGTTCGATATATCTACCAGTGCCATAAACCATAGCTTATCAAATTGGAAATCGACTTAGCTAATGAGCTGGGGCCCCCCATGTGCAACATACTATATTTAGTCGGTTATATACCCCACTATATCCCAATTCCATCCCCGCTATTCCCCGCTACATCTCAATTACTCCATCTCCTTTAAATCACATGAAATCCACGAAATCCTATAGATATTGGCTGTTTAATCTCAGCAAAATCCAATAGAGTCCAATTGAATTCCAATTAGATCCCGATCCATTATTTCCCATGAATCGTATTCAATTTCACTGTTTAGTGCATGTTGGATAATGTTGGGCAGTGTTTATTATTTCCATTTTTTATTGGGTATTCATCTGGGATGTTGGAAATAATAAACACTTCTCATGAAAAAAACCCAATTTGGGCATTGTTTCGTGATTACCAGCACCTTACGGGCCAACAGTGTCGGCCAGGCTGCCGATGGATGACGCGCCATACAACGCGTTGATGGCCGCACTGCCGGAGGCGAGGGGAGTTGATCGGCGGGTGCAGGGAGACGGCTGGATCTTGGGATTCACCAACGAAAATGGTGATTTTTATGGGATTTTATCAAGATTTTATTCAAGATTTTATGGATTTTATTCAAGATTTTTATGGGATTTTATTTAGATTTTATGACGATTTAATGGAATCTTATCAAGATTTTATGGTGATTTAATGGGATGTTGTCAAGATTTTGGGATTTCATGAAAGTTGATGGGATTCACCAACGAAATGATGATGTAAGCACCAAACATTCTGACTGGGAGATTTCACGGAAGTTCGTGGAGACAGGACAGGGGTTTGATGGGATTTAATGCGATCTACCCTCCGGTGTCATCAAACGTGGCAATTGGAAATCCACTATAAATGGAGGTTTGTAGCTGGGAAAAACATCGAACTAAATGGTGGATTTTCCAGCACGCCATGTTTGATTACCAGAGGGATACTTGCATAGAATTGTGAGATTTGTCGCCAACTTCATAGTTTTCTTAGGCCAACCAAGGGATTGAATGAATTTAATGGGATCCGCCAGGCAATATACGGGAATCATGGGTATATCCTTGGGATATTATAGAATATACAACCAGCTTAATGTGACAAGTGATATGTTGCAAGGTTGTGCCACTGAACAACAGCTGACTTGGTTTACAACTAGGTTGACTATGATAAACTATTGTTTCTGCCATATATATGTAGGGCTTATGGACCAGCTTATAACTAGGGTGCACTACCTTGTGGGATGGTCTACAAGAACCATAATCTGGATTCGGCGGGGTGACGCTGTCGCAGCGAGGAGACAGAGGCAACGTGGGCCGCTTGGCAGACGATGGGGGGCGCGGCTCCAGTGATTGTCTCAGACTGGGGATCTAAACGTGCAAGACTTGTAGACAGATTGCCATGAGCCTTGGCAACAGCAAGTTTTGGCGAATGGGATGCCCCCCATTCATCGTTACCCTCTGGTAATTTAACATAGCTATTGAAAATGGCCATTTATAGTGGATTTTCCCATTAAAAATGGTGATGTCCCATAGCTATGTTAGGTTACCAGAGGGTAATCAATCAATGCTAATCATTAATCATCATTTGTTTTTTGATTTTGGCAATTCTGGGAGGGTATGCTCCATGTCAGATCCAATCTTGTCGGCTATACGTCCGATTGTATCATATTAGTACACCGTATACCAGTTTATGGTTGGTTTCATATCCCTGTAGCCCACTATATTGTCTAGCTGAGTGGCGAAATAAGGTGGTGCCCCATAGTTACAAATTGGTTTGCAAATAATTGCTATTTTTATCATTGTTTATCTATTTTTGTATATATTTATGTATCATCTTGTATCATCCTCCATAAACTGTGGAATTTACCAAGTTATTAGCGTCAACGTAGCTATCATAAATCGTTCAATCCCCATATGCTTGGTTAAATCACCATTTTCCTAGCTGCGCCTGATTCAAGGGCTACCCTCTGGTTATTTATTGTGCATCAATGAGCATCACCATTTTATAGCTAGATATAGCTATAGGTAAATCATCATAAATCATCTATAAATGGGCAATTTTCAATAGCTTTTTGTTAGTTTACCAGAGGGTGAACACCAGCAACGATCGCATGAAGAAGTCGCGAGGCTCCGCCCCTAGCTACACCCTTGGCGAGTTCGCCATGGCGATTGGCGGCCGCTGTGCAGCTTGACAGAGATGTCCTGTGGCCCTGTAAGCCTCCAAAGAGAACGAAAAATTGTTACCATCTAACATGGTGATCTAATGGGTATATAGTGTGGATTGAATTTGGAGATAGTGGGTTCTTTCAATGATGATCTTTTTTGGTGGTTTTCAATCAGTTGCTCATGGTTTTTCCAGGTCATTTGGGGAGCCGATCCTAACTGAATAACTTTTTTTGGCGGGGTTGTAACAGGTCCGTGCATCCAGCACAGCCCCCTCCTACGCTCGCAACCAGTACCGCATCGGTCGTCGGAACTGCCAGACGTGGACTGGCGGTGATCATCATGGTCATGGTCTCCCTCCAGGCATCGATGATATGAGCAATACCTATGGTTGGAAGCAAAATCATTCGAAGCTGTGCCATTTTTGGTTGTACAGTCATTGCCAACCCAAAAATTAATTTAGGATACATATGCTTAATCCAATATCAATGGAGGCTACAGGGTCAACAACAAGGCACAAACAATGACAAATTATATAGTTTCGTGCTTTGTGGTACACTTCACATAGGTATACTGAATGGCAAAATGGATGTTCAAGCAAGTAAATTACAAGTTAGTTTGTGTTCTTGGATGACTTAATCCAACATCAATGCAGAGTTCAACCTCAACTTAAGAAGGATGGATCAGAAGAAAATGCTGAGAGGTTTTGAAATGGTTCCATCTAGGCTAAAATACTATCTGTGGACATCCGTGGCATGAGTATCTTGGCAGATTCATGGTTTTGTTCAATATTTCAAGAGATCAAATTGAAACTATTTGAAACCATTCGAAACCCTTCACAGGGCTGCTCCAACATCCGAGGACCATTTCTATCAATCAAACACGGATTTCTTAGCAGCAAAACTGAGAATTGACAGAATCAACAACATTTTAATCCAACAAAAAAATGCAGACTCTAAACCAAAAAAACGTAAGAATTCAGCCAATTGATTTCACAGTGACATGGGAACCTGGAAACTTCCAAACCTGGTTGAAGCACTTGACAGAAGGTCAACCAGGTTGCTACCCCATTGGGGTCTGGTATATGGAGTACTAGGATACATTTGAAACTTCAATGGCGGATATTGTTTAACCGTGTTTAATCACCATTTTTTTTCGGGAGAAGTTGGGCCGCAAAGAACGCCTGCGACAAGTTGTCTTCGCCCAGGCTATCCGAGATGAAACTGCTGCGCCTGGGCACTGCTTCTTGCTGGCAGGGAAGGGGCCTCGTGTGATGGCATGATGGTTGTGCAATTTCATGGCAAGGTGTCTGGGAAGTTGTTGAATATGCCCTGAAGTTTCTTGGAAGCAATATCTATATACACCCAATCAGATCATAATCCCATTTGACAAGGGGTTTTCAGGACACATATCCTCCTGATATTGTGCAAGGTGGTGTCCCATAGCCAGCTCCCGAAGGCGACCCCTCCACCTGTATGTGGTAGGTCATCCCCAATGAACCATGTATCCAATTTTGGTGAGATCATATGAAATCCGTATTGTTGATGGTTAAATAATGTTAAATACCTATTTTGGATGGCCAAAATCACCATGTTGGTAGGTCATCCCAATCAAGTCATGAAATAAACCAACTTAGAACTGCAGTAACCCGCAAAAAGATGCCGAAAAAAGTTGCACACGTGGACATTTCAAGTCATATCATCGAAGGTTCGCATCCTACAGTTAAAGCCCTTTCCCAGCTAGAAATGGAGGTTTCCTAAAATAGGGGTACCCCCAAATCATCCATTTCAATAGGATTTTCCATTATAAACCATCCATTTTAGGAAACCCTCAAATGGTTGTAAATGGGGTGATCATTCCACAGAAGGGGTGTTAACTGACCTGTAGCTGGTATTTCGGGCCATAGCTGTAAGTCAACATAGGTCAACTATGGTTTACGGAAGATATATCATGATATATTTATATATAAGATTAATTGACAGGATTTATACAGCAACTTACTGTGGATGTGTGTGAAATCCTGCACCAGTGGAGACCAGTAGTAAACATCCCACTACTTTTTTGGGGGTTTCGACCATCCTTTTGGTGGTGCAGGATTTCGCAACCATCCACAGTGGTCCGAGGTCATCAGCTACAACGCCTGTCTTTCGGTTAGATCCAGCTGGCCGTCCCTTGGTTGATCTCGGTGGTTGGCCCTGGGCAAACTTGGAAAAAACACGTTGGAAAACATGGTGAAACATGGGAAGTTGACCTGGAAAGATGATGAAAAGACATGGTGACATCCACAAACTGGAGGTGTCTACTGTGATTTAATCAAGATTTGAGCACCAAACATGGTAATAAAGATGGGATTAACGTAATATATTAACATGGAAATTCAAGACACAACCTTCGGTGTCATCAAACATGGCTGGGAAATCCCTTATTTCTAAATCGAGATTCTTAGTTGGGAAAATCCTCGAAGTAAATGGAACGTTTTCCAGCAAACCATCGAGCCCCTGGATGGACTTGTGGTGGCGGTCGTTGTGGCGGTGGTCGTTGTGTCATGGTGACCAAACAGACGATCGAGCCACCAAAAGAGACGACCCCACCAAAACGAATCCAGAACCCCACACTCTTGCCTCTTGACTTGCATATTCCATATTCGGCTTCCATGTTTTGGTTTCCCTTCCCTCCAGCCATGATGGAAAAGATGTGATATTAATATATATAATAATATATAATCAATTATCCCGGCTGAAGACCCCAAATACTGGTTTTAAGGAACCAATGGAAGATCCACCATTTATAGTTGATTGTCCCATTCAAACCTCCATTTAGTTCGAGGATTTTATCATTGCCACGTTTGATTACCCGATGGAAATCAACAAATATGGGGATATAGCTCGGTGTAAGTACCCTTTGGTAATTTAACATAGCTATTGAAAATTGCCATTTATAGTCAATTTTCCCATTAAAAGTGGTTATTTTCCATAGCTATGTTAGTTTACCAGAGGGTTAGTTTTATGTATTCAATGGGATCCACAGTGTGTTGACCTCCGGAAAAACTTCACCAATGAATGGCGCGAACCATGAATTTCAGGCACAGATCAACCCAAGGGCGATCCAGAAATGTGGTGATTCCATCAGGGAAAATGGTGATTCAACCAAGCAAAATGGTGGTATAATGGGGATATATTGGTTTGTGGATGTTTAAGGATGTTTATAATTTATCCAGATTCATTTTTTGTGGCCAATATATACTCTTTGCGCTAATCCCAAATGATGAAACCTTGGTACTGTAGGCCTTGGCTGGTTCGGTCCAATTCACTCGAAGAAACGGAGGTTTAACCTCAAAACACCAGGAAAATCGATGAACATCGTTTGTTGCCAAGATGTCTAGAGCTCTCCAGCTGTGGAGTCGACTTCAAGGTGAAGGGATTGTTCATATATGTTCATATTCTGAATTTTCAAGATGTATTTTGTGAGAATCTTAGCCAACTAACATGGGGATATAATGGAGATATCATGGGGATAAAACCAATGGTGATCTAGTTGGTGGTTTCAAACATCTTTCATATTCGACCCTATGTGGGAGGATGACCCCAATTGTCGAGCATATTTTCAGGAGGGTTGACACCATTAACCAGGATAGTTTCAGCAATAAGTGAAGGGTCACCCCTTGAGTTAGTAATCCCATCTAAGCGATCCAAGTTTAGATACATCCGCCATGAATACATACGCCAGCTAAGTTGTAGACCAACTTACCAACGTTTCGAGTCCCCTCCTGTATCCTTTTAGGAACTAAGCTGGCGTGTAGCCATGAACGGGCCATCTACTGCCATTACAGTCTACGAGACTCTATCCAGAGTGATTTCCAGAAGGATGTTTCTAAGAAGCACTGGTTTCCCTGTTCAGAATGACTGTATAAGTACACCGCACCAGAGGGAAATCAATGGTTCTTAGAACCAAAGGTTTATGGATGTTTCCGTTTGAATGTTTTGTCGATTCGTCAACGAATTCAGAGTAGGCGACTGGAATGGTGTGAGTCCAGAGGAACGCACAGAGCGAGTGCGCATTTTGGAGAGTGCAATTCTCCTGGGCATCCACTATGAGGAAATGGATTTTGAGCAAAAAGATCGAGCGAGAGCCCTGAGAGCCGAACTTAGGACGGTGCGAGAAGTTTCTTCAGCCAGAAGGGTTTGTGCCTGTTCAAGGAATATTTGTACTTGGTGATTTGGGCGATGCCAGTTTTTTTTCCCAAAATTTTTGATTGATCCACTGAATTTTGGAGAACCCCCTGAAGTTCGACCTACGATCTTACATGGATAGTTGACTATATGTTGATCATCTTTATATAACCTTTTTTTGCTAAAATGAAGATAGGTGCCCACCAGCACTTTTGCCTATAATCTCTGGGTGTAAAATTCAATTCGGTGGGATGATTTAAGGGAAAACCATTGGTTTCCCCCATTGAACATGGGGGTGTCCTATCAATTTTCTCTTGAACCGATCCAATGCTGAAATCACCATTTTATGTTAACATGGGAATACTTTAATTACTGTAGAGTTTTCTTATACACCCCAGATTTTCGTACACCTTTTTCTCAAAAAAATCCACAATAGGGTTCCCAATCCAATGATCAATTATGGAAAGATTATAGTGATTATAGGAAAACCTATTCATTAGAGGTTATAATATGTTATAATCATTCTCCCAATTTTCCCAATTTTCTTGAGCATCAGTGATTTTCCAATGATCAAAGCTGTTGCCGCTCAGGTTCTCTTTGCGTCTGCTCTTTGAACGTCGAATGCACTTCACCTCGGACGCCAACACTTTTGGCGATGCAGGCTGTTGGTCAGAACAGGGACCAAGGAACTGAAGCTTGACTCTTGATTGGAACGCTTTCACCAACAACAGTGAGAATCTACTTGGAAGTGCAGTTTCAGTGAACTAAGTGGATAGATTATTAACCATAGTTGTACAGGCCCCATATCCCAACTTATGGGGGTTACAACCATGGTTATAACCTCAACAGCACCCTCAAGTAATGAAGAAACATGCTGGTAGAATGGGATAGCATGGGAATATGTTGACATGTTTGTGGATAATCACCTTTTTGAATATGCAATTCATGCACAAATGGGCCATTTTCCATGGCGATGTGAAACTACCACAGGGTAGCAGTACACGATCAACAACTTCCACGTTGAACATGGAATCATTCACCCAAGTTTATCCACCCACCTATAAAACTCTAGTTGTAATGACTATACACCCTAGGTATCCCTAGGTATCTCTAGGTAATTTATTTAAACAATGTTAAACAAATACCAACTTATCCTTAGCTACTGATTGAGCACCTTTGACAGATGACAATTGCAAAGATGAGAAGCCATACTTCACTCACCATGAATGATGGAAAATAGAAGGAACCCACCAACGATGTGTTTCCTCTACGTTGGTCAATTTCTACAAGTTGTCATTCAATTGATCACGGACAAAAAAAGCAAACTACTCGGAATCTTGGATGTGCATCTCACTCAGCAACTGAATAAGACGCATTCATAGCGTTTTTGTGGGTCTCTGGTAAACGAACGATGGTGAACCACTGAACATACGAAGGGGCTCCAAATCAACCACAAGTTGGAGAATGTTGGAGGATGCAATGTGGGGCCCCCTAGTTATAAGTTGGTTTATAAGCCCCATTAACTATAGTTATAAGTATCATAAACCACGGTTTTTGGAGTTATAAACCAACTTAGCTATCTAGGGGGCCCCACATTGTGGGCCTACATCCGGCTTTGTATATCCTCATGAGCAGCTTCATCGTAGCCATGATTTGAACCTGCTTTTTCAATAAGTCTCCCCAGAAATTTTGGAGTTACCATGCCACATAATCACCTGTTTGATGTAATGATCCTCAGATCCTCAAAATTGATGGGTAAACTCCACGGTTTCCTGCAGGTCCCTTACAACAGACTGACGGGCACCCATTGCTTATGAGTTCTGTTATAGCTGCGCATAGTTACAACCTCTACATGCCGCCATCAGCTGGATCAACGGGCCAATCACTCGACGGCCCTCCTTCAACCAGTCCACTTAAACTCTTGAAAATGCAAGCGTAGTAGTTGAATATAGTTGAATCCAATTCTTGTGAAGGTTAAATTCTCAACAGACATGAAAGTCAAATCCCAAGTGTTTGAAAGTGACATCCCAGTTTCCAAGGTGATTCAATTTCCAGAAAAACTGATCAGACCTTTTTCCGGACAGAGACTCAAAACTTGATTGTTTGACACAAGTTAACTTGCAACCATTTCTTCTATTCCTTTAGGTCTCTTTGTTACCAGGTATAACTTAGTTTCTGACCCCATCTAACTATAGATATTATATCCACCATAAATCCTAGCTAGCCAAGTTATAATTCAACTTACCGTACCTTTTTTTGGGGGCCTTTTGTTTGGGGCCTTTCCGGGAACAACCAACGAATTGCAAGCTTTGGTCTCGGAAGCCTTTTGCAGAGGCCTCGGAAGCTGTTTGCTCTCCCTTGGAGCCACGCGCTGGCGAATTGCTTTGGCCGCATGGTGGCAAGAATACTTGGAGGATCATCCCACTTGGCAAGTGGTTAATAACCCTGGTTAGTAAGTCCTCTAAGTGGGTTATCTGCAGCGTAGCTGACACTGGAGCGGATTCAACAGAGATCAATCGCCAACAGTTGCAAAAAGGAATGTAATGAGATCAACTGGATATCACAAGGTCACA
>BGPT01001192.1:91175-110399 GCA_003297045.1 Symbiodinium sp. clade C Y103 | reverse complement strand
TTGATCTTCTTCATTGAATGTATAGTTGCATCAACATTAGTTTGGGAATGGTAAACCTCTACGTTGCAACGCCTGGGCAAAGCCCAGGCGTTGCGCGTACATATATATATAGTATGTTTATACACACATATATATATATATATGTATATATATATAGTATGTTTATACACACATATATATATATGTATATATATATAGACGTTTTATATATACACATACATATTTTATAAATGCATATTCTATAGATACATATTTTTTAGTATATCTGTCAGATTTTCAAACATATATATTTATATTTAATCTTGCAAATTAGTGTCAGAAAATCAATATCATAGATATATTCATACAGAATAGCCTTTTATATTTAATAGTGTATATATATATATGCATATTCGACGATTAATATATTTTGTACATATATATATATATATATTTGACATTTGGTGTTTTTTGAATTATTGTTTTTTTTTTTTTCATGAAATGCTGTATAATACAAATTATACATGAGATATTTTGATACAAACAGTGTTATACATATATATATATAGAGTTCATTGAAAATGACATTTACTGATACAGTATCTTACTAACATACAATGTAGATATACATATATATATATATATTAGAGCAAAACACACATTACTTTTATTTGCAATAGATTTAAGTAGATATGAATGCAAATGAATAAATCGATAGATACATACACTTTTTTCAATAAATAAATAGATAGATAGATTAGATTAGACTAGCTTGGCTTAGATTAGATTAGAATAGAATAGATTAGATTGGATTAGTAATGATTAGAACAGATAAATAAATAGATAGATAGATAGAGAGATAGAAAGATCGATCGATAGATAGATAGATAGATAGATAGATAGATAAATGCTTACTATGAAACCATTGCTGTTTGGGAGATCTACCCAAAATTTGACGACCTAACAGGTGATATTTTAGCCTCAAAGGAACTATGAGGACACCCTGAGCACCCTTGTTCTTGGACATTTCCTCCACCTCTTGGGCTTCAGGAGCAGCCATCAGCATGAGTGTGCCGACCAAGCGTGACGGCTGCACAGGTCTTGACGAGGTAAGGCTGCTGGGGGGAAGGCCCAAAGAAATGGCCTGGAAACGCATGACGCTTGAGCAATTTTGATTTGAATGGACGCAGCTCATATTTTGAATGAACTCAAACTGGGACAGGATCCACCAACACAGCTCCCCGCAGCGAATGAAACATCGGATGGGTTCGCCAGGAGCCGACAGATGTGGAGAAGGATTTTGCCACCAACGCCTATTGGAAGTACTTCACCTATGACACCTACGATCCTCGCACTTGGGTCACCTTGGGTGACCTGGAGACGTGCTTGAGAACCGTTCCGGGTGGTGATGAGAATGAATGGGTGGGCGCTTCGGATTTGTGGGAAGCCAATAAACTGACGCTTGGTGAAGTGGTGGATGTGGGACCTTGTTCGGTTGTATACTTGTGACATCTGTCCAAAGATTGGGTACTCCACAGTCCCATGAACGGTCATCATTTTTCCTAGCCGATTGAAATGCCGCTTTGGGGTGGATACTGTACCCATTTTCAGACACGCCATGAAATTGTCTTTGTCCTTGTTGGCTGAATCCACCCATCATGCTCAATTTATTACGTGATATATGTACATAGTCTTTAATCATCTGGGAGGAGGAGATGATATCCGGCAATATGAACTGAAACCAGCCAGGGAGCCTTCTAGCACTCCCACAGTGTCACTCTCAATTCACGAGTTTTTGGTGCTCGAATCGGTCAATTTCCTTTGATATCAGCGAAACACAATCCACCATATTTATCCAACGCGAACTCCATTCAAGTCTCCTGCTTCAATCCAACCCTTCTTAAGACGTTTTCTTCCGTCCCTAAAAGATGGCCCCCCACAGCGGTGGCCACGGAACCAGGATCTACAAACAGCTGGGCGACACAGCACGGCCGGACCAGTGGTGGAGGCAGAGTTGGTTCGAGCACAACCCGGTGAAGAACAACGACACAGTGCTGGGCAGTGCACCAGGTGCCACGGACCGGTCGAACCAGAAAATTGAATGGGGATTTGCTGAATTTGTTTGGTTAAAATGTTGAAATAAACAGGGGTAGAACTGGCTTTGTGACGTGACATTTCAATGGGAAAAATATTGGAATCACCAAATCCGATGGTTTCGACGACATGTTTCGTTCCCATCATTTTCCCATGGAATCCCCATCTCCCGGTGTCCCATGGAGCATCCCAGTTGCTACAGCTCCCATCAGCAGCATGTCGACGGAAGCCTGGGAGCAGCAGCCCTGCAACGCCTTTTCCAATGCGGCCTTCTTTGAGATCTCCTTGCAGGCCTGTAAGACGGCCAGTGACTTGGCCAGTTGGGAAGCCAACCGACTAGGTCCAGGTGGGCAGTTCTTTTTTTTACTGAAGAATCTTTTCCTATTACGGTATATATGTCATATAATCTAGCCAAGTTCTTTTTTCCCGGAGGGTCTCGGATATTAGGCCTGTGTTGCAGCAGTTTGCTGCGGAGAGATTGGGAAAATCAAGGTCAATTGTGGCGGCCACAGCACGAGGTCACGGCACATGATGATGAAAGAGTAGGGGACATATGCTGAAAATGGTTTATTTCTTATTTGGGAAGCAGTAAGACAAGAGATATGACTTGGAGAGTCCCGGGCCCCAAGAGCATCTTCAATACCCCAAAGAAAAGGTTAGGAATGGACCGAAGCTGGAGGGGGGTACAACCCTGGGGTCTATTTGGGCCAGTCCAATGATGTTCTGGGATATTCACTATTTTTTTCCGAATTGGCAGGTGGTTTCACATAGGTGAAAATAGATGAAGATGCCAAATTCACCTCCGCATTTTGAGAGGTTATCGATATATTTTGGATGTTGTTTTTGGTGAAACCATATTTGACATTTGGATTCCGTCAGTTTGCCTTAAGGCCCACCCGTTTGCTGTAAGTGGCAGCGTTAGGTACTCAGAATTTCGGCGACTTCGGTGGCACTTGGCCGTGGAAGAATGAGATCATCGCCGCAGGAGCACTGATGGCCTACGGCGTCTCGGCACGAAATCTAACAATTGGAGCCATGGTTAGGAAATGGATCCGCAAATGCTTGGTGTATCAGTATCGCCATTATTGTCTATGCATCCCCAAACAATACTGGGATAATAATTCGTTGAATATTTTCGAAGCATTTCTGAAGCATGGATCCAAGTTTTCTTCTGGATCATGTGAGTACAGAGTGACTTGCTCCAAATTTTGTCAACCTGGCAGGATCTTATCATGGAATGTTTCAAAGTCTTTGTGATGGGCTACTAAATGTCAAAACTCCAAACTTTGCTTCTCAATGTGCGTATGGGTCAAGTGTTCCCATGGTACCCCTAAACACAAAATTATCTCGGTTCTAGAGAATGACCAACATCTGTGGTTTGGAGAGCAACATTTTCGAGTTACAGCCACGTTTGAACCCCCAAATCTGATGCTGCTTCACAATATGCTATAATATGCTGCATCTGTTGGGGTTTTCAGGTCGGTGATGTTGGTAGAGCTTTGTGGGACAATTTAAGCAGGACCCATCTACACATCTTAATATGCTCCTGAAATTATGGCTTAAAGTTGTTGACCAAAATTTCTGGATGGGAAAATTTTAAAACTGGCCAGCCTTTTGTGTGTTCATTCGCGGCCCTTTTTTGGAGCACCACGTGGTTTCTTCATCCTGCTGAGAGGTTCCTTCGCCATGCACGGGAATCCCGCGTCGGGAAAGTACCATGAAGCAAGTGTCTTGGTGCTAAAATGCATCGGACAATACTCACTAGTTGCAGGATGAAGATTTGCTATGAGAAAACTGCATGATCAGACATTTGAAGGTCCAGTGTAATATACATGATTTCACATGTATATATATATATATATACATATGTATATGCTACCTCCAAGATCCAGTGCATATATGCAGATAGCTACTCTTCCAGTGGTTTACACATCATTGTGGTTCCTAAAACAAGAAAATCCAACAAATGCAGAGAACGCCCAGGTGGTTCCACCACATCGAATGCCAGCCGAGACATGGCATACGACACCGCGATGATGGATCGGGTCATTGGGCGATCGGAATGGATCAATTATGGATGGGCTCTGGTGATGGATGGGCACCCTTCAACCCCCAAAAAGATACAGAGGTGAGTAGAATCCGATTCTGATAGAGGTGATGAATTATTTTCGGATCTATTTTGGGGTTACTAACATCTTAAGACATGGCAGGTCTGAGATCTCATCCTGCCGTGGAAATCCTGGTGCTTCAGTACTATGACCAACATCTGCTGTTTTTGGGGCCTGACCTATGCCCACAGAGGGATCCCAATGCACATTTTAATTGACATTTGGAATTTCAAGATATTTCAACGTGCGGAACATGGAAAGGATCAACCAAAAAGGTGGAGTTAAAATGGCACCGAAGAAATGGACAGAAATTGGGGATGAGCTCTACAGCCAGATCGATGTTGGAAGTTTCAGGTACCAGTAGTAGAAGCCCAGGCGAAATCATCAGCCAATAAGGGGAAACTGGGCAGTGCTCACACCAATTTTCTTGATGTTTCAGTCATGTCAAGTCCTATATTTTTGATAGGTCGAATCATATCTCTATATTCTCATTGGAAACACATACTCTAACTTTTGACCCTAAGACATCGCTATCTGTTGGTTTAACCCCACATTTTTCATGGTCAAGTCAAACCCAATTTTGGATGGTTCGTTTCCAGTTCATGGATGCTTAGATCATCTTAGATCTAAATTTTTTGATGATTGATTCCCCATTTGTTGAGCGTTATCTACCCATCTACCGTATGTCATTGTCCGTTATTGTTGATTTTATATCCCATCAATATCCCTACGAAAGATCCCCTTTGCTGTACTATGTATTCTAAATAAGCCTGTCGATATGCCCAAACATTCCGATTTGTGATTACCCTGGTGTAATCAAACATGGCTAGCTGGAAAACCCACCATGGCTAGTTCGGTGATTTTCCGAGCTCCATGGCTAGTGCTCCCATGGATCAACCGGGCTCCCAGGTCTCAATGGACGTGCTGTTCTTCGTCTTCTTCCAGGCCATCGTCAGGGCCGTGGCGCGCGACCCCACGGACAGCGAGGCATTGAAGCCGGTGCTGGGGCTCTTGAAGCACGATGACTTGGCTCCTCTGGGAGCCTCGGCTGAAGACGTGGTTTGTTTGGGGAAAGGCACAGCAACATTTTTTCGCATGTTGTTAAATGTTGTTGGTTTCTATAAATTTTCGTTCTTCACCTCCATTCTCTTTTGTCATCTCCGGATTCTTGCTTTGAGTTTGATTCTTCCAAGGCAACAAAAGGGATGAGTACCCAGTGGATTCATGTTTTTTGGGATAGGTCCCACTAACAGGTTGCAGGTTCCCAAAGACATGCTGAGAAGATGTGGCCAGACCCCTGTCAGTTGATGATCCCCCACGAACTGGGCGAACTGCTAGCAACAAGTCTGGACCGTGGGATAGTTGGGGGTAGATAAGGATCTTGCCAGCAGATCAATTGAAATCTGTGGACATGGCCATCAAACGTTTGGGAATGCACATGACATACGTGCAAAAGGCTACATGAACTATGAAGATCGACACCAACACTAACACCAACATCAGCATTGACATCAACATCAACATGAATCTTCGCGTCCTTCACATTAGATCTCATCTGATGGTGGCAGCATCTTATAGGATTGAACAAATTGGGATGTCCGATTCAGAATAGTCTCAGAATATCATCAGAATGTCCAGATATTCTGCCACTCTCAAGACCGCTGGGATGCTTCAGGGGGGAATTTTCAGCGATTTGTTTCTGGCTTGTGGCCATGTGTGCTGTTTTTGTTTCTGTACATCTCAGAAGCTCTCAGAATCTCATCTCATTGGATTGATTTTCCCATGAAATATAGGGGTTTCCTGTAAATTTTCCCATTCACCAATCCATTGATATGAAATCTCAGGATGTGGCAACATGTACTGCGATGCCCGCGATTCCATCCACCTGTATCAGAAGATCCTTACAGGCCTCGTCGAGCTGCGGGAAGAGCAGGGCCTTTGGATCCGTTTGGGACCAGCGTCCCGACTGGTTCTCCTCCCTTCGTGTGTGAAAGATTGTCCAGTAGCCTCTGGTAAACGTTTACATAGCTATGGCAAATCACCATTTTCAATGGGAAAATCAACTATAAATGGGCCATTTTCAATAGCTATGTTAAATTACCAGAGGGTATTCCAATCTTTGGGAACTCACTTTGTTTCTTTCTCTGAGTCCCAATTCTTTAAACATACTGAGGTGGGATAGGCTACAAGCATTTGCGCCCTTGCAGGTCCGACATCTGACTGGCATTTGATCAACGACATGCGGCATGGAATTCCAAATTATGTGCCTTGAAGTGGTGTGAAGTGGTCAGGATGGGGCTTTTTCAAATGGGATGAGATGGGGATGTATCACAAGGTCAAAACTATTCTAGTTTCCCATTTTTCAGACGGATAGCAATCCAGCTATACCAGCCGTATAATACGTACCGGCCGGGAATCTCGTAGAGAAGCAAGATGTGGTTTTGTCCAAAGATCTAAAACATGGGGTGTAAATCAGAACATCTTCCCATGAACAAATGCACCATTCTCAGACACCCAATCGGGTTGACTGTCATGAAAAACCATCTTGAGCCCGTGCTCATGTTTGTTGACAAACAAAACACAGTTTTGGGTGCTCATATCAGTTCGTTTCTCGGCTCTGGTTTGGTACGTTGATTTGTCAGTTGCAGTGTCACAGAGTCGTAATACGGGGGCCCACTTCCTGCTAATTTTCAGGAGCCAACCCCCAACATCCTCTGGTTTATAAATTAGTGTGTGCATAATTGTGCATATATATATATATATAATATGGAGGTTTCCTAAGTCATGGGGGTACCTCCACATCATCCATTTATAGATGATTTTCCATCATAAGCCATGTTTTTTTTTGGATACCGCCATTTGTGGAAACCCTCGTATTATATATATATATACACAGATACATATAATATACATATTTATGTATATATATGATATATGTGTACACATATTCCCAATGACATCCCACGTGACATCCCTCCCACATTCCAACAACGCTGAAGTGTTTATCGACAAGGAATTGGCCTCAGTCGGCTTAGTCTTGGTGGCCATCCGCGCCATCATGAGCGACGAACTCTTTGGTTCCGCCGGTGCGGCATGGCATGGATCGACATGGATGGAGGGTTGAAGCACTGTGACGGTTCATGGTGCAATTGGGAAGTGTTCGGAAGATCTGGGAGAAGCGAAGAGCATGAGATGATCCATCCGATCGAAGTTCTATGGACGTTTTTAGGTGTAAATAAATTCAATCTATTCCCAGCAACCCTCAGCGCAGGCATGTCGGCCTACACGGCCGTTTGTAGCGCCCTGGTGTTAAGTCTGATGCCCAAACAAAACGAGGCGTGGCATGTTGATGCACCGTTGATTCATGACTTGTGCGGCATGTAATGGGGGGTATACTGGGTATAGTATAATGGGGATGTAATGGGAAAATGGGATGACAACTAAGGAACCATGACAAAGAATGATTGGTTTCAGTATGTTTCAGTAAGGTTCAGTGGGATTTACACTGCCAATGTTGGGCTCTAAAATGAAGCACAGGTGAATCTTTTCTATGTGGCGCGGATGTAGTCAAAATGGCTAACAACTAGAATTAACTAACATCAAATCATTGAACCTCAGAGTTGGCCAATTCCCTGACTTCTGGACTGTTTTTTCCAGAGTCGAGAAAGTCACCATGCGCAGATGAAAAAAACTTGTTTCGAAATCTGGTTCAAAGTGTTACATCCCAACATATGAGGGTGATTACCATGGTTACATATATATATATATATGTTTTTATATATAATTATATGTATAATGTTTTTATATATATTTATATGTATATATATATATTGTACGTAAATATATCCATTGATATCCCAATAATCAACAATCAAATTATCCCAGGAATACATTTGCGTGATCACTTTGATCGTCACCCCCCCAGCTCTTGCCACTCGTGTGGAAGCCGCTTCCTTCAAATCTGAACTACATGGAGGTGTCCTGAAATGGGGGATCCCCAAAACCATGGGTTTCAATGCTAAAATCATCCCATTAATCATCCCATTAATCACTATTGATCACGATCATTTTCCCATTAAATAGATGATTTGGGGGTACCCCCATTTTAGGACCCCGCCAAAAAACATCGGAGGCAGTCTGGGCAGAAGCCAACTATTGCAAGTCCGGCACGGACTGGTACAATGCCATGAAGGCGGGGAGAAGACATGAACCATTGGGATTTCAAGCAACAAAAAAGGGATCAAATGATTGACAGCAATATGACACTTTCATATATATTTTTTCAGCCACTTAAAAATAGCATGATATAACTGGAATTCCCACTGCAAACATGGGAAGATCTCGGAAATTAAGATGGAAATTGAAGAATCTTCCATTCCTCTCTGGGATGATCGAAGCGTGGGCCAGCCCAATTGCACCTAATTTTGGTCATTTTCTCGAAAACTTCAGTAATTTCGGTAAACCAATAGTAAACCATCCCCAATTTTTCCACAAATGGGTGGTATATATATATATATGTATATCATCAAACTGGGGTCGGTTTATTGTTGCTTTAATTACATGATCATTCTACAAACCCATCACATTTTTGAGATGTGCCATTTTGACTGAGTGTTCACACAATTTGCAACTCATTACTCATGACATTTGCGTTGATTTCCCCACCAAAAACACATATAATGGTCCATCTTTTTTGTTGGGCCCCCTTATATAGTATCACATACAACATTGTATTTGTATATAAATTATTGTATATATATAATTATCATACATGTTATATAACATTATACTTGATTACATATGAAATTCGAAGCCAACCTGGCGATGGAAATCCAATCAAAGACTTGGCGTTATTTGCTTGGAGGATTTGAAGTGGCGTGTGGTGAAGGACATTGCTAAGAGCCTTGCCACCTTGGTCACGTGTCACAAGTGAAAGAGAGCTGCGGGGCTGTGGGGGGGGGGGGGGCGACCCATCCGTCGGTGGCTGCCCCTGCTGGATTTTGATGATTTGCGCCCTCCAAAACATGGGCGAGTTCTGTCTCCCATTCTTCCTTGAATTTGGCTGCGAGCCTGTTTACATGGCTTTCAGCGATTGTATAATATATATATATATATATTATTTGCTTCCCGATTCTCAAGGGCGTCTGATGTTTAAGTGATTCACATTTCTTTTCAGGTAACTGGGTCAAGGTTACCAGCTTGACCCTGCGACTGTGGAGCGACTGAGTTTTTCTGAGGTGACCATTTTGGAGTCGCTGATCGAAGGCATGTTCTGGCAGGAGACCTTGGTCGGTCCTTCTGGGTACCTGGATCCCTACCTGCATGGCGTGGTGAACGTGAGCGCCTGCTGGCGTCAGACCCATGGCAACTGGCACCGTGTGGCCGCGCAGATGATGAAGGAACTCATGGAGTTCATCACCACCGTGCTTTGGTCATGACGCGTTTTTGTGGGGGAACGGGGATGGGGATGATTCGGGAGGAGGGTGAAAATGGGCTGGATAACATCCTAACCGGGGAGCTGGAGCTGCTGGAGCATTTGGGGGTTTGATGTGAGATCCTTGAGAGTATAGTTTAATTGGTGGTGATAGAACCGGAAAGAATTGACAGATCACCAAACAAAACACCTTTCACATAGACCCATCTCCCCTACCCCAGGCGCCCCGTTCTCCACGCAGCCCCGCAGCACCGGCCCAGGATGTCTACACAACCTCCGTTACGCAAATCTCCGAGGACAGCCCCCGAACCCCCCGATGGCTCCCCGATGGCCTCCTGATGGCCACCTAAATGGCCCCCCTAAATGACCCCAGATGGTGGCCCCTGAAGCCAGGCGCAAAAGCAGCAGGCTTGGTCCAGCCTCAATTTGGTGGTGGCCGAGTTTATGATCTTTGTGAATGCCAGCGGCCAATGAGGCACGATTGGGGACCTCATAGGCCTGCAGGGCCAAGTTATGGTCTTGGGGTCCTTCTCAGGAGGTACCAGAGTAGATGTGGGATCCGTGAGGTGGTCTTTGGCCGCCAAAGGTTATTCTGGGGGAGGTCAAATTTCATGTGGTCCTTTAGGTCATATGAAAGTGATCCCTAGAAGCCATCCCTTGTTCTGGGCACCCACTTTGAACCCAAGCGGCAAGACAATCTGCAGGTGAATCTGTGCCGGGTGTTCAAGCTGGCCAAGGAGGTTGCCGCGTCAGGAAAACCCTTGAACTACACCATCATGCCCATGATGGATGCTGACGGTGCGCCCCCGGGCGGAATGTGCAAACGGCCAGTCTGATCTGCCAGTTCTACTTGGGAGATAGGTCCAATTCCAACAGGTATAGCATGGCTCAGCCACTGATGAACTTCTCTTTTTGTTGGGTACTTCCAGCAATCAAAAAGAGGCGTGAGTATTGTACCCAGACTGGGTTGCAGCAGAGCCAACATGAAAAGGCACATTACAAACATACGGCAAAAGTACAACAAGAGCCAAGGTGATGCACGGTTTGATCTCCATCTGATCAATCTACAGCACACTTGAACTCGCAGTGGATCTGCACTTGTGACAGCTGGATCTCCATGACTTCACCATTTTGTCCAAGTTCGAACCTAAAATTTGGATGGTATACCGGATACCTCCAAAATTGCTACTTCGATGGGCCGCCAAACTTGGCTCGCCATAATGTATAAATATATATTATGTACGAATATACATTGTGTATAAAGTGTATAAATATATATTATGTATAAATAAATAAAACAAATAAATAAATAGGTAAATAAATTAATATATATATACATATTTATACATATATTTATATAAGTATATTATGTAAATATCATATAATATCATATAATATCATATAGTATTATATAGTATTATATAGTGTGATATACTGTTGTATAGTATTATATAGTATTGTATCAATATAGAAATACACAATCCCAAAATTCGTTGATCATATCCCGAATGTGACTATCCCCAGACTCTTGTTGGCTTGAAGGCTTGGCTATATCCCCATATTCCTTGAGGTGCCAATGAATTCACCAGACCCATTTGTCTTCATGTTTTCCCTTAAATTCCCATGTCTGTTGGACATGTCTGCTGTTGTTGGTGATGATATCAGTTCTTTTGCCCATTTCATCCCATTCTATCCCATGCTACCTGGTGGTGAACGGAGGGAGCAGTTAAGAGCTGTGGTTGTATTCATCCTCCCCACCGCCAAATGGGAACCAAGGAGCTACAATCAGAGTTTCCCAGCCACATTGATGGTGATTGTTGTGATTAGTATCCACTTAATTCCCTGTTGATCTTCATTTTTTATGATTTACTCCATTAATAGATGATTTTCCACAATTTTCCGATGATTTAAACCATTCACAGCACATTGTCAAGTGAGACCATTGGTGACCCCCCACAACTCGCCATTTTCACGGCCGTGGAGGCATCAATCAGATGTTGGACAAAGAGTTGAAAGCACGGGACCGACATTTCACATTCCAAGGGGAGGGGAACTCGGACCTGCACGGCGACCAAGAGAATTGGGGAGTGACATAAACCGACTGGTGAAAATTTGCCACTTCTTTATTTGATTATATGATAATGACATGTCCCATATGGGATGATCCTATAAATGCTCTTTTTCAATCTATGTGTTGCCAGTTTTTGATCTCCATCAGAGGAACAGAAACTGTTTCTGCAGGATCCTATGCTTGACATCGACTTGAACGTCAACGAGCCGGTGGATGATCCAACTGGAGCTTGCAACTACAAGTTGGTCACTCGGGCGATGGCGATTTGGAGGTAAAAAGGCCCTCAAAGCACTGGGTAGATGATCTTCTTTCAGTGTGTTGCAGGTATATTAGTAATTAGATATGTATATACTATATATATATACATACACATACATATATATATATATATACATATACCTGCATACTTTCCATTTTTTCATGGTTGAAACCCCGTTTTGGTGCCCTTAAGGTGTGGTTTCTTTTGGCACCGCCAACAATAAAATTCCATATCTCCTCAGGAGAACGTCCGGATCGACAAGATCACTGGATTTTCCAACTGGATGTTGGAAGATGTGGCAGTGCAAGGTGCCAAACTTCATTGGATTGGTGAATGGGAAAATTCTAACCGGAAACCCATGGGATTTTCCCATGAAATATATGGTTTTCCGGTTTCAATTTTCCCTTAAACCAATCCAGTGCCAAGCAGTTGAAAAACTACGGGCTGTGGCTGAGAGGAAATAATTGTGCAGGAAGTTATCGATGAATTTCGCAGTGAATTTTGATTCGCAAAATGGGAAGTTCGCCCAGAAGATGGATGTGGGTCCAATGCCAAAAGACCATGTGGTAATGGGGTGGATTCACATATTTCGTTTTTTAGCACCACAGTACCAGGGTTTCGAACGCAGGTCATATGAATGGTTTCATGACCCCTGGCTATGGGATGCCATGGGTTGACCGCAACAAGTTTGGCATCAAAATTCGGCCGCCTCCACATCTTATCACCATGGTTGCTCGCTTCTGTGGCACTTGTCTGTAGCTGAGACGATATACTGTAGTCAATTCAATATAGGGAGATTCGATCTCAAACTTGGGGAACGAAAGACGCTTTTTGCCCGATCATGTCCTGCCACGTCCAAGTTTTTCTCTGCTCATCTGCCACTTTCAAAGTCCCAGAGTTAAACGCATCCCATCACAGCAGGAGAGTATGTTGAAGGAAATTCCTTTGACACCTGGATTTGCTTCGATGATTTTTTCCTTTTCCCAAGACAACATGGAAAATCCACCATTTTTCTTGGGGAATCGAGACCATGGCTTTCTACCACGGTCTGGCCCGGTGTTGTGGAATCGCGCTGAGGACGAGACCATGGTGAAGTTCAAATTAGGGATGAAGAGCTGCCCCTTGCAGCTGAAAGTCAAAGCCTCCGCGGACTTTGTGAAGGACGGCGGCAAACTGGGCTTCATTTGCAAGCGCCTGGTGTGGCGCACCACAGCGGAGCTCGATGTCGTTTTCCGCCTCAACGATTTGACACTTGGAGAGTCCATGACACTGTACAGATCATGGATGATCACGGTAGTTTTCTATCACCAATTTTTGTAAGTGATTTGAATGGTTTCACAATGGGGGCATAGAATCGGTATTTGATAGTTGTGGATTTCTAATAATGATGACTATTGTTATTAGGATCCCCCCGTAACAACACTAATTGTAGATCCATCATACTCCTCAGCCCAAGTTCAAACACCAAAGGGCCAGATCAGACACCAAATCAGACATGATTGGATGCGTTTGACCCATTTTAGTGGCCCAAATATATGTCCACAATATATATTATCCGCACCAAAGAACGGTAGGAACGTGGGAAACCTGGAAATTATGGGGGAAACATCATTTTTTCACGTCCTGGAACAATTTTTCTATCTCCTTTGGTGGCAATTACTGTACATCCCCTTTTCCCTTTTCCCTTTTGCTACCCCCTCCCCTCCCACTAATCAAAACTACTCCAGAGTGTCGTTCCCTTAAGTAAATCCAAGAAGGCTTCCGCCGTTCGAAAATCAGCCACTGGTCAGTTGATGCTGTTAGTGTCGTGAAAGAATCGCATCCCTTTGAAGAGGTTTTCCCATTTGGTGTAGTGTGGGATCCACAATAGTAGGCGCTGTCACCAATAGTACTGGTCTATGAGATTGGGTTTACCCAACGGGATGATATATTTATATAATATGATACAAACATCTACATGGATGATCATTGGGGATGGCCTATTGTGGACAATGATTATGAAATATATTGAAATATCATGATAATTAATCATGACTGGTTGATAATGATAGCTCTAAATGGTTGATAGTGGTTTTGAACGCTTGACATTATAGTTTGTTCAAACCATTTGATACTAGTCAACCACCGATGGTATTGATTATTGTAATCATTCATGACAGCACAACATATGACTATGGTTATCCTTTTTCAGACATTCCTACATGTCCACTGGCAGGTAACATTGATGACTCAATCTTTTGCGACTGAAAATTGGTATTCTTACTTATTACAACCAACCACATGACAAAATATTAAAACCCCAACACATACAGATGATAACGAATCATGATTGTTATGCATATTTCAAACCATATATTTCAAACCATAAACCTAATTTCATTGTATAATCATTGTATGATCATTGTAATTGCTTGTCATTGCGATGCGTGCCGTGTCTTCATTCCAGGATCGCCTGGTCTCAAGCGCACTTTCAGAAGCTCTTCGCCGGCGATGCTACGGCGCTCACTGCTGGAATCGATTTGCTGAACATTGAGTTTCTCAAGGCCGGGAGACCATGGGTGAACCTATACTAGGTCATGGAATGGCCATGACGACTGGATGATTTGGGATGCCCCCATGGATTGGAAACCTCCATATACAAGCTGGTGCCCCAGGTCGTTAGCGAAGTTGGTTTGTAACTCCAATCACCTTGTAGCCATCAAAGATAGGGAGATAAACCATGAGCAAATTGGAATTTCACCATCAAATAACCATCAAACAGTGAGGAGAATGATGATTCACAAGTGGATTTGTACCCTCTGGTAATTCAACATAGCTACGGAAAATCACAATTCTTACAAGGTAAGTCATCGAACTAAATGTATTAGATGGGTCATTTTCAATACTTATTTTAGATTTCCAAAGGGTAATGGATATGATGGATATAATGAGAGAATAGAACATTGAACATTGGGACATTTTATGGGCAATCATGGAGTATACTGGGACATAATGGGATATACTGTAGTGGATCTGCAATTTTTTGGGATATACCCTCTGGTGCCATCAAACATGGCTGGCTGGGAAATCCCCGAAGGAAATGGTCGCCCAAGCCTTGGGTTTCATGGGCCAAAAATGGCATGCGCAGAGGATCCATGCGCAGATGATCTCCCGACCCGCAGTTGTTTTTTTTAGCTGAGAAAATCATCAAACTAACTGATCTAACTGGAGGGGGTTCCATGACCATGCTTGATTACCAAGACCAAAGGGTATTGGGAATACTATTAGAATCCCTGGAAATCTGACCATGGAGATTTCCCCATCACTGGGGACTTCAGCAAACGTAAAAAGGGGTATATCAATGGGAATAGAATCAGCATGGGATACCAGCACTATGGGATCTTCTATGGGAATCGGGGGAGAATCAGCAACAAAATGGTTCTTAGAGCTGGGGGACGTTCGCAGCAAACACAGGGTTTAATGGATATAAATCAACCATACATGAGATAGTCAAAAATGGAGAAGAATCAACCATACATGGCGATACACTAGGGGATACCATGGGTTTGTCTTAAAACAATTTTGGTATGGGCTAACTCACCATATAAAGGGAAAGGGGTATAGGTAAATGTACTGAGGATACAATTGGTGATACAATGAATTTGATGGAGATATACTGGAGGTGTCATGGGATGTGTAATTAATCAATAATAGGATATGGGCGTGGCTGACAATGGGGGATACCCCAAAACTAGCATTTCAATGAAAGATAGGATGATTAATCATATGATTTTAGGGTGCCGTAACCTATTTTCAGACAAAAACCGACAACCCCAGTTGTTGATTGATTTATGGAGGGTCATTTTCTTACATTTAGAATGGGAATTCAATATCTAAATAGACCATTTCCCATTAACAGGACCATGACCATTTCCCATTAACAGGACCATGATCGGCAAATTTCATGTTTTGATGGAGGACAATATACAGCACACCAGATTAAACGGCCAGAGCTTTGCCATTGTTTTCACGGCAAAAAAAACTACAAACAACTGGATGTTCATCACCCAAATATTTGGTACCATAGAGTTTGACCATGCTCTGATGATTTCACATTGATCCGCAGGCGCTTTTTCACAAGCAAGAGGTTCTGGTTGCTTGTGTCTCATTGTACTTCCTTTCCACTTGTTTTTTTCCTGTCCGTTCCGCAACTTTTTCTTTTCAACGTTTTTGTCGCGACACAACTCCCCATGCTGCTGCCTTAAAAGCTGGTGGGAAAATGCGCAGGTGGAGATCACCGAATTTGACATCACCAACTTTCCAGGGGAGAAGGCCCTGTCAAACATGGCTGCCTGGCTGGAAGGGAATGTGGATCTGTCACTTATTTTGGAACCTCCAAAATCCAGGATTTCCTGATCTGTCCTTGTGGGGTGGGACCAACACTCAGGTTGGTTCCACCCCCAGTCTCCATTTTAATGGATTTTATATGTTTTTTTTTCCCATTATGGTAATTCTGGTTGAATATATCCAGGAGTTTGTTTCTTTGCTTACTGTCCCCTCCGATATTCTTGCAGTCCCAACTGGGCTCTCACAAAAGCTACTCCCCACCAGCTTGGAAACCCAATGATGACCCATCCCCAATAACCCCCATATTGCCATGAATGGGTGGTAAGAATTATCCCCAAATGGTAGGCTTATTGCGGGGTTTCCCACATTCTCACTGTCACTGACTACCAGCGGTTTTTAGAGAGGCGAAAACCACCTTTTCCTGAGTTCAGTTCAGAAAACAATTGCTATATATATATATATACACACACACACTACATTCAGCACTATCTTAGTACTTATTCCAAAAACATCAAACAACATTCAGATGTACTATAGTACATTCAGATATTGGTAGTATGTTTTTACCATAAATTAACATTCATATTTTAATGATCGATGAACCATCCCAGGTGAACGCATTGATGAAGGGTCGGGTCCTGGACGAGTTGGAGACGCGTTTGTCGGACCAGGCCACGACAGGGAAGACCCAAAAGGATAGAAGAAAGTGGGGAATTCCACGAAGGAAAAGAGAGATTTCATGGTGATTTCATGGTGATTCGGATATAGTCAGACAAAGCTAGAAGAGTAAAACACTATAACTTTCTTGTTTTGAAGCAGGCAATGTGTAGCTGAAGAGTAGAAATACCACAACGAAGCGGGCCGAAGCCGGGAATCCCAAGCGGGATGTTGGTGCAGAGGTGCCCCTCATGGCCGACCAAAAAACATCTTGGGTGCGGGAAGAACAACAATGCCGATTTCATGGCGACAGCAATCAAACTTTTGGACTTATGATGATACTTGATGATACTTGATGATACTTTATGACGCTTTATGACAGTTTATTACACTTTATTACACTTTATGATACATGTTGCTACTCTTTATGATACTTTATGATGCTTTATGATACTTTATGCTACCTTATGATGCTTTGTGATACTGAACGATACTTGATGATACTTTATGACACTTGATGATACTTTATGATACTTTATGACAGTTTATGACACTTTATATATTACACTTTCTGCTACATGTTGCTACTCTTTATGATACTTTATGATGCTTTATGATACTTTATGATGCTTTATGATACTTTATGATGCCTTATGATGCTTGATGATACGTTATGATACTTTATGATATTGTATGATACTTTATCATACTTTTATGATATATAAGTTATATACTGATACTACATGATACTACATGATACTACATGATACTACATGATACTTAATGATACTTACTGACATTTAATGACAATTCATGATACTTACTGATGACACTTAATGATACTTCATGATACTTAATGATACTGAAATCAAATGTGAATATGTATATATATATGATTATATATGTATATACACACGTCCAATCTATCGTAGATTATTCAGAGTGCGGGTAAGGACGTGTCTAACCATCCCCAACATCACCCAAGAAGGGGTGAAAGATGTCGATGGATGAACATTTCAATTCCTCAAACGTGGGGTGAATCTTTGTCCATCAACGCCTGAACCGTCCTCACAAGAATTTATGGCTTGTATGAACATGTAGCTTAGTCTGAAATGGGTTTACCATCAAAATGGCAACTTGATACGGAAAGCGAAGATCGACTATCAACTTTTTGGGTCTCTATTTTCAGAGAACTATACGGAAATTCATCCCAGAGTCTGTCTTCAATGCTGTAAATGACTACTGTATGAATGACTATGAAGAGTTTTTCATCCCAACTGACTTGTTTTTTGGGAAGGGTTGAAATCTCCAGCGAGTGGTGTAAACTTGGTTTCGACCATCTTTGGCTTAAAGACTAGGAACTATCCACCACACAACGAATAAGCCGCCCTTAGATTGGGTTATAATTATAGATACTTTTTCTCTATACCTTTGACTCAGGGTTCAATACCGCGATACCAGTTGAATGAAGCCACTAGTTATACTAGTTCAACTGGTTGGTGGTTTGCACTATCTTTATTCCCATCAACCAGGTGGGGGTGGCGAGGAAGCACCAACCAGTTGTTTCATGGGGATTTGAACCACATTCAAAGTGATTTGTCCATGTTTAAAAGGGGGTTTTAGCCATCAAGAATATGGGTTTGATGACCCTCTGGTACTCAAACATGGCTGGAAAATCCTCCAGCAATAGTTCGATGATTTTCACATGCACAAATGTAGATATTATATATATATGTATATAGATATACACATCCATGTATCTCTACATATAGATATATATATATATATACATTAGTATAAATGTATATGTATATATATATATTATAGATGCCAATTTGGCGATGTTTCCCAGCCATGTTAAGTGAATGACAGTTCCTGCCCCTCTCGTGGTTTCGGGATCCCAGATGCAAGAGTCGATGCAACAAGCCATGGACGATGCCATGGCTGAAGTAGGCCCCGGGGGGTATGGGTCATCCAGTTCAAACATAGCTTGGTTACCATCTGGTAAACTAACATAACTATAGAAAATCACCACTTTTTATTGGAAATTCAACTATAAATGGCCATTTTCAATAGCTATGTTAAATTACCAGAGGGTACTAGAAATGGAGGGTGATGATCATTGGTAAAAAATCCACCACTTTGCATCTTTTGGATTCTTTTGTGGGGTGGATGAATCCCAGTTTTTCAATGTTTACTTACTGTGGTTTTCCTAGATATCCAACACTATCCATCCTATTTTTTGATGGTGAAGCCAGGTCAACCCCCTATTGTCTATTCTTAAATCATCTTAAAT
>BGPT01001192.1:41175-86175 GCA_003297045.1 Symbiodinium sp. clade C Y103 | reverse complement strand
CCGGGATGTTTTTACCATTTAATGTGGTGCTCAAAAGCCACACCCTGGCGCGTTTTGAGCGGGGTCAACAAAAGTTACCTGAAATCCAATGATTTCTCATTTCCTACTTAAGATTACCAGTTTGGGATAGTACGATATATAGGTTTGCCCCACGTCCAGGTGGAGCGGGAACCGGTGAGAAGGTGTTTTCAGCCATGAGCACACCATCTGAGATGGTTTTGACATGTTTCCAGGCACCATGCAAGCACCAGTCGGTACGTAAAATTTGGATATCACTCAACCACGCTTGTACTACCTAACCTATGAAGATTTATGAGAATTATATAGAATTATCATATCATTCTCCATCAGCTGAATCCCCAAGGAACGCACAGCATTATATTGCGTTCCCATTTTGGTTATATTATATTTCACATACTTCATGTATATATATATATATATGGTATATGTATGATATAGTATATATATATACATACAGTACACACACAGACACACACTATATCTACACATCTGCTCACGTAAAACTGCAATTCTTCTGCTCAGTAGATCTTCCAGATATCCACTTTAAAACCGTCAGATCTCCAAGGCACGAGGCACTTGTTACTGGAATCTCGGCTTGGAGAAATGATCCGTGAAGGGCCCGTGGGGGATGGACTTGCGAGAGATTCCTTGAGGATTTTAGGTGTTTTTTAATAGGTGGGATGATGATATACTAGACTTATTTACATCTATCATTGATATCTATTCTCTTTGAGTTGTTCGATGTTGATTCTTTTTTTGGTGGAGATTTTAAGATGGAAGCCTCTTAAAATGGATTTGACAAGGAGTTTGCTAAAGCGAATAAGCCAAATTCAGGGTCCCCAGTTCTGCAGTTGCTTCAATGATGTTTTATGGATGGACTGATGATTTCTGCAATTTCCCAGCCCAAGAATGAAGTGTCGTAACACAGCACTGAGAGTTGTGGATTGGAATTCTTGGACCATCTCAAATGATGCAGCGTGCCAAAGAGCGACTGAACGACACCATTGATGGAGTGCAGGTCCTACGGCAAACTTGGATGGTTTCATTGAACGCTGATCACCCTGCCCAGCAGCCCGCATGCCCATGGCAGCCGGTTGTAGACGCTAGGTCAACCTGACGAAGGTCCTAGATGTGATGTGGGGATAGGTCAAAAACCTGTCGTTTTTGGCCAATTTGCGGGGGTGAACATCTGTGAGCACTGGCAATTTGGGTGTGAAAACTAGGGCACGAGAGTTTGGCCTATAGAAACCCTCCACTTGACTGAAGCCGTCAGAGTAAAACGAGTGCTAGTTCCCCTGCTAGACTGTATGATGTGGAAGATATGCGCAAGTCTTGCAGGTCCAGCTTGAGCTTTTGAAACAACACAGGGCAAGTCTAGGCCAGAAACCTGAGTAGATCTTGGCCCCGTCAAAGCATTTGGCCTGGGGGTCCAACAATTCTTGACCCAAACCAAACCGGAATTTCTTGGCTGCTTGTACCCCCTTTGTTGGTTCCCATCTTTGTTTGAATGATACGATATCCCAAGTGTGAACATAGCATATCCGGTTCTCATACCCACAATTTTTAGATGTATAATATACACATATATATGTCACGTCTACCCAATGGAAAAAGGCGGGTCATTTAAGTAATATTAATATACATATATAATATATGTACATAATATGTATATATATATATATACTGTGCATACTTAGTCATGGGTTCAGGCGGCATATTATAACTCATTGAACATTGTTCGAACATACCTACGAGGCGGCCCTTCATTCATGTCTGTCAGTTATAGAACCCATTAACTATAGTTGTAATTACCACACGCTCTAGTTATCCCAGCGATTTGCACCAACCTGGCTATCGTTTGGGTGCACCACCTTTTAACATCCATTCCATGAATATCCTCTTAATTATCCGTTATATCCTCACTATATCTCCATTCGGTTCGATGGTCTTGCCAGCTATAAATCTTCATCTTCAATCGTGATTTCCCATGATTATGGCAATATCTATCCTCCTTATTGTTATTATCATTATAGATTGCTATTAGACCAATTATTATTGATATTGATAACTATTACGATGATCACTTGGTGAAATCCCTCCCATGCCAATTGTTATTCTTGTTGCCATACCCATCAAACCTTACTAATATCAATGTCAATGACAACATATGATAACTAGCAATCGTAACATGCTAACGGTAACAATAAGGAGAGATGTAATGTACAATGATAACAATAATCAATTAAACTCAGAATATTCTTACAATTCTAGTATATAATTTTCCAATAAATTTCAACGACAATAATCAGTTTCGAATAGCAATTACCATCGGCTCATCGGACATCACGGTCCCAAATCAGGTACTTCTCCCGCGAGGGCGACCTCAGCCGCTCGGATGGCGATTTCTATCGGGTGAAGAGCGACCTCAGGACGTGGCTTCTGGCGGAGTTTTTCGTGGGACAATCCCATGGTGGATTTCACCCAGCGAAACGCCTGGGATTTGAGATGATGAAAAGCTACGAAGAGTGAAAATGGGGCGGTAAAGATGTAAAACGATGTGAGTTTTAAGATGATTTGGGATCCACGAAGACGGGCAACCGACAGAGTTTCTCTGATTTGATCAACAAAAAGTGACATGTTTTTGGAACAAGAAATGGAGATTAAAACATCAAACTTTGGGCGCTGAACCGTGAAGAATTTACTGTAGGGATTAAAAAGAAGATGGCGGCTTGACACCAAAAATTTGGATTTAGCGGCAGTGAAGGAAGGATATACTTATTAAGCAATCGTCAAAAATCTTGTTTTGAAACTAACGAACTGCATTGAGCCAATGAGATCGGATTGAAAAAAACATGCTGAAGAGGGTGGGCCTCCAGGATGCGTCCACCCCTGGAGGGTTGGACCTTTGAAGCGTGTCCTTTGGGCCGTCAGACCCAGGTGCCATGGTTGATGTGTGGGAAACTGAGTCATGGATTGAGGAGCTTTTGATTATCTTAATGGATTGGCGGATTATTATATATATGGAGGTTTCAGAAAATATAGGGGTACCCCCAAATCATCCATGTTGATAGGATTTTCCATGATAAACCATCCATTTTGGGGTACCCCCATTTGTGGAACCCCCATTTGTGGAACCCCTCATATATAGTTTGCAGGATGCTGAGAGTAAGATCCCGCCGTGCAGCTTTAGCTGAAGGCACGGAGAGTTTCCGGCCCACTGCGTGTCACTCCTTCTCCAGATGGGGTTCCAGCGGCGAACTATCATCACTCACCTATGAAACCAGGTAGTAGACATCCCCAACAAACTAACCCAACTAAATGGGTGTGTCTAAAAATGGGGTATACCTCCAAATGGCCATGTGAATTGGGAGAATTATGATCAAATTTACCCTCTGGTAAACTAACATAGCCATTGAAAAATGGTGGTTTATAGTGGATTTTCCCATTAAAAATGGTGATTTTCCATAGTTATGTTAGTTCATCAGAGGGTAATGATCAAATGGATTTAGGAGGTTACCCTCTGGTAAACTAACATGTTTCTATGGAAAATCACCATTTTTCATGGGAAAATCCACTATAAATCCCCATTTTCAATAGCTATGTTAGTATTTATAGTTGATTTTCCCATTAAAACCTCCATTTATAGAGGATTTCCAATTGCCATGTTAGTTTACCAGAGGGTAGGAGGAACCTATTTTCAGACCAACCCCAGATTGTACGTCTCTGTTCCGTACTCGGCGAGGTGCCAACCTTGACGTTCTGTGGAGAAGACGAGGAGGTTGGGATCGCTATTCATTATGACCATCCGTGTCAGTTGAATATATAAGCACTATATGAACATTATAACACCATATTCCGTATCAACATTATGTCCAGCTCTAACTATTACATGTATATATATATATATATATGTATACCTACGCCTATAACTACACGATATCCATATTAGCACCAACTATAACATACTATAACCATACTGTACTATATCTCCATATATCAATATATCCATAGAAGCAGAATATCACTGATGTCAGTTGAGGAGTCGACCGATGATGGCACCTCTGATGCCAGCGATTCCTCGAAATGAGGAGCTTCCACGACTCGACCGAGTCGTGGCCGGTCCCGTGGCGTGTGTTGTTTTTTCGGCAACGGATAGAATATGGAAAATCTCTAGTTATTCATAGAATATCGAAAAAATATTCAACAATCCATTTTTTTTTTGATACTCTCTGGTTATTTCGCATAGCTCTGGAAAATGGCCCATTTATTTATAGATGATGAACATGATGATTCACCTATGAACAATGGCAATTTTCAATAGCTACGTTATTTTGCCAGAGGGTATTTGCTAAACATTGCTAAACTGTCAGTAGGCAGGTGACGGTGGCAGCCGTAAAACTTGCAGCTACTGCAGAGTGCACTGAAATCGCTGGGACTGGTCCGGTCGTTCTTTTCGTGGTAGGTGAACACATTTTTGAGCCATGAAAGCACTGTTGATAGCGCAGGGGAATACAGGGATCCCATGGAATCCCTGTCAACTGACTCCTCAGTCGATCAACGCAGCTTCCGATCCAAGGTCTAAACCACGTCAAGCGTCGCTTGCACCCATGACATGGAAGCCTGTGTGGTTCCAGGCATGACTTGAGCAATTCCTCAACCCTTTGTTGGTTGATAGATACATGAGATTGCACTTGTGGAGACCATTGTTGTTGTTACTATTTTGTTATATTTTATTGCTGTTGTTAGAATCGTCGGTGTCACTATCAGAATCTCTATAAACCAAGTGAAGGTTTGGGCATTGCTCAGATTGGACCACTGTAGGAGTCTGTAGGAGGCCTAGCCAAACGAGCTGACCGTCGTTTATGTGTCCCACTGCCTCTGAGCAGTGGGGCGTTTGTACAGCTGCCGCGCCGTCCTGTGCAGTTTGCGAAACGTGCAGCGGTGTGAAAAGCAGCAGTTGGGTCATAGTTTTTTGTTTTCGATTTTGTAAGGGTAAACTATAGCGACCTCACAACGTTCTTATCAGAATGACAATTAGTAACAGTAAACCACCCGAAAAATCGTTTATTTCCAGCCTAGGATTTGTTTTGAAGAACTGAATCCTTATTGACATGTTGCTGATTGTTCTTTCTGGAGGGTCCAGCTGCAATCCGGAGGTTGATCAATTTCGTGTTATCCAAGGCAAGGACGAAGAACACAAATGCATATATAATATACAAATGCTGCAACCTATTTTTTTTCGTCCAGATCCTTAACCTCAGTTTGGAGTTTGAGATGCTGACTTTGTGTGGTATTTCGGCCGTACTGCGTGATCTGAATCCGGTCTAGGGTATGCCTGACCTTTTCCTTCCTTTGTTTCTTCTCCTTTTCTTCCTATTGCGACTGGTATTGTCGAGGCCATGGGTGTTCTTTTTCTGGTTTAGTCTTGCAGTTCATTCTTTCTTGGCATTGGATGAAAATCAAAGAAACGAAATGATCCCACATTAAAAATGGCCAGCAACGCGTGGTTCCCCGGTCTTGTGCCATACCCACCTGTTAGACTCAAAGTCACTAAGGATGGATAGCTGAATAGTACCAACATCATGTCTGCTGCAACAACTGCAGTGTTCAAATCACAATCCACTGGTACACTGGCGGAACTTTAGTTTGCAAGCTTAATGATACCATCAATTTGATCAATTTGTGTTGTTCTTTTTCCCCCATCAATTGCAGAGTTCGACAGATTTTTTGGTACCGCTTAAACGACGCGTAAAAATCACCAGATTCTCCCAGGATTTGCTCAAGCAGGTCTGGTTCTTGGAGCTCGGGGATGAGCTGGGAATGGGATTTCCACTCAGACTGGACCTTTCCCGGCTCGAGATGACGTGATGACATGATCTGGTTTTTTGTTGGGATCTCCCGGGGTCGTGGAATGCCCAAATTGGCTTAATGACATGACTGGGTATACACCATGGTACAGCTCATGGACTAACTAACCAGTTATGTGTCTAAGATTTAAGGGATGATGCCAGCGGACTGGCAGATTTTGGTGACCTCAAAATCCAGCTGCAGCTGGAGATGTCTGGAGTCCAACTAACTGTCTCCAACTGTGAGGTTTTCCTGCCAAATCCAACCATTCTTACCATCCAAGTGGGGATGGTTCATACTAACCATTTCTGGTAAAATTGGGGATGGCTTATTGTTGGGTTTACTGAAGGATGTATGTTTGTTTCTTACAGTAGTGCAGGGTGGCGGATTTGATCCCTCTCATAGCATCATATCAGGAAACCATAATCATGGTTTCTTCCAGTCGGAGTGAGGGTCGAGGATTTTGGCTGGCACAAAAAGTGTGATTCCCCTCGGACTTCCCCGTACTTGAAGCATTGAATGCTTCATTCTGCGTGTTTCGTAGATTTTGAAACAACATTGAAATGCTTGTTTGTACCCTCTGGTAATTTAATTAACATAGCTATTGAAAATTGTCATTTACAGTTGATTTTCCCATGAAAATGGTGATTTCCCATAGCTATGTTAGTTTACCAGAGGGTAAACATCCACAATTTTTTCGATGGTCAAGTCTCCATGGTAGTTGCAAAGCCTCCTCCACATCCGCGTGGCAGCCTCGAGGCAATCAGTTCGCCGAGTTGCCAACTACCTTTGGGCACCCCAGCAGCAGAGAACTGGGCAATGGTCAGTTTCATCTGGGGGTCAAAATCATGTCAAGTTACCTATGAAATTACCATATGACTGGGGGAATAACCATCCATTCACCAGCTATGACTTAGGGTACCATCGCGGTACCAGGGTTTTGATCCATAACCATCTGGCTTCATGGACCAAGCATATTTCCAGCAACTGTTTGCTCACAAGATGCTCCTAACATAATATGGTCAGAGGCAAAGCAACAGGGCCATGCCGCAGGAGACAATCCACGTGATATAATGTGGTAAGCCCAAGTGGTAAACCCCATGATATAGGATCACAATCGGGTCGTAAAAACCATCCCCAGATGGTAGGCGCTTTACTGGATTCACCAAATAATAACCAGCGATCAAAATACCGGGAACCCGGCATGATTGTCCGGAAAGGGTTGTCCATGTCTACGGGTACCTTGGGCCACTGCTGTCAGAAATGGTCAAATCAGTTCAACTCAGAATGGTTCGGAGTAGGGGTCTCAATTTGATCAGCGGTGTCAAAAAGGAACTGTGCTTTTCATGAATTTCATTGACATCTCTGTTTTTGCTACAGGTAAATCAACTAGAATCAACTTAAACCTAAATCTTCTTAAATTGTCTTTGACCTCCATTTTTCTCAGTGACCACCCAGATCTTTGTTGGTCAAAGCTCTATTTTTTCAACCCAATGTTTGCTGTGAGGCCTCAACGCTTCGCGGGGGCCAGTGTCCTGTCTATTGAGGATTTATGAGGGTTGAAGCACTCTGGTAAATTAATGTAAATTAATAGTTTGCCATGGAAATCACCATAGAAAATAGGTAAATCAACTATAGATGATATAGATGGGCCATTCTCAGTAGCCATAGATTATTTTCCCGTAAGTTCGGGATTGGTCATCAACCAATTTTCGCAGGGATTTAGATTTATCCATAATGTTTGGATTCCCAGTATGAGATGGATGACCGTAAACCATTAATACCGTATACATCAGTATACCATATTTTGACCCAATCGCACGTCCAGTGGTTTGGAGGGAGTGATTAGGAGCGGTATCCATAGCATATTCCCTGTTCATAATAGGGAGCCAGTTGGAGCTAAGCTCATGGACTTTCGTAACCACAATGACAGATCAAACACGTGGATTTAACCAACAAGAATTGGGATTTCGCCAGTAAAGTGGGGGATTCAACCAGCTTTCAAGACTCTATATAGAGCAACCACCGACAACGAAGCAGTGAAAGGGTAAACTCCGATTCCCTCTGGGTAGACGACAAAGATCAAACTGGCCGGCGTCACGGTAAATGAGGGTTAGGAATGGTCAGGATTAGGTTGGGATCATATTCCCATCTCAACTTAGCGGATTTACGAATGGTGGTTTCCCCAGACATTTTAGGATTTACCCAAGAAATTCTGTGGCGGTGTGCAAAAATGTAGGATTTACCAAAGTTACAGCCATTAAACATAGAGAACATGGGCTTTTCAACCGCTGTATTTGTGGTAACCTATTTTCAGACACAGCCATAAATGACAACCCACAAGTGGTTGGGAACCACCGCGGGGTCAAAAACCACCAACAAGATAAATTATGATAAATGGAGGTATTTAGTATTAATCTTCATCTTCAATAAAGTAAGGATATAAGAACCCTGAATGATAGTTAGTTCGTTGGTTGACGCTTTCGAACGAGGTATACTAAGCTATACTAAGTGGCTGGAGATTGTGGACTGATCGGACATGGGAACCCCTTATCGACCAACCAGTAGAAATGGACGTGATTCTTGTCTGCAGCCCCTTTTTTGGTACACCCAAAAATGGTTACCCTCTGCTAAACTAACATAACTATGGGAAATCACCATTTTTAAATATTTTTAATCGGAAAATCCACTATAAATGGTCATTTTCAATAGCTATGTTAAATTACCAGAGGGTATTGATGTGTACTGCCTTCTGAATCAATGACAACCAATGTCCATCCCGAACTGATGGAGGTCACATATTGCCACGATCAGCCTTACCTTCTAAGGCAATATGAATGGGCTATGATTTGACGACCCCGCCCCATGGATGATGGCCAATTCTTCAGGGCAACTGACTGCCTTGAAGTAATGCTTCAGTTCTGCTGGACTTGTGATAAAATTGGCTTTTTGTTTTGTCAAATAATGTATAAGATTGTATAAGCCTGAAATCAGGTTTGGATTTGGTTATCATATCCTATGATCCCACAACCATCCACTGGCACGCACAAAGGAAAAGGTGGCAAGGGAAAGTGACGCGCAGCCCTGCCGCAATGGGCTTTAGAGGTGGTCGACCGTCCACGGGCGAAAAGGACGGATGGCGTGCCCGCAGTTTGTGGTCGGAAAATCCGTATTGAACGGCCCCACTTTTTTGGGGCTTCAAGGTTCAGCGGATTAGCGCTTCAAGAAACAGTTCCTTTTTTGAGTGTCATGTCTCGGATGAACATGCTGCAGGGATCCAGAACCAAACTGAGTATTCCTTGCCTGCCGCGTGCTTTAATTTGAGTAAAGTCATGATGTAGCCGGTCTTTGGCATGGCAGTACTTGGGATGATTTCATACGATTTTTGCAGGTTTTTGAAAGAGCCGAAGTTTTTGCGAAGGCTTTGAGCTTGTTCTTTTCCTTGCGAGTTTCGGGCCAAGAGTGAATCTTAACTCACTGCGATATTTGCGCCTCAGAGAATGTGCTTCATTTCCTTTCCAGTTGCCTTTCTTCGGCGTTCCAGGGCCCAAGTTTCTCAGGTTCAAAACTAGGCTTGTCCAAAAAGCGGGATACCTCAATTTGCCATTTGAGAATAGGGAACATCATTTTCAATTAGGTAGTGGACTTTGGCGTAGCCGCTATAGCCAATTTTTCTGGCAAATCGAAGTGTTGAGAAGGTATTCACCTACCGTCTCCGTTTGGAAGGCCATTGCAACTCGGGGTGTGAGCAGCTCCAGTGAAACGTGCCATGAAATTTGGACACAGCAATATACAACACACACACATAACATAACCACACACACACACACATAAATATGGAATTTCCCATACAAAAAGTTAGAAGTTGGGGATTCCTCACATGGTAAAATATTTTTACCTCTCAGCAACTTTCCAATGGCACCAGCCATGCGGCGGAGCGCTCGCCGCAGCCTGGCAGCGGCCGTGTTGATGTTCGGCGCGCTACTGGCGGATTCTTGGACTGTGGAAAATCCGGTGCATGTTTGGCTGAAGGCCAATTTTATGACCAGCTTAGTAAACCTGGAGGAAATGCTTCAGCAAATCCCAGATTGTTTCGGAGATGCTAAAATAGCTTATGGAATTTTCTAGGACATTTATATAGATAGATTTATATATATATTTATATATATATATATATTATATCGATATATAAGTGTGTGCAATTTGCCACAGACTATGGTTCATGGCAAAATCGACCATCATCACTGGCGAAACCGACTGGATGGGTGTATAGCATTTCATACAACTTAACCTTTTTCCAGTTTGATGGATGTGCATTTGTATAAATATATACATACATGTATGCATCCATACAGGGCTCGGTGGTGCCAGTTTTATTTGGCGAGGAAACCAAGTAAGGCAGTCAGCGCTATGTGGGGGTTTCCACAGTCTCACTTCTTCATCTCTGTTCTCCACTATGTTTTTTGGGGTAAGGCAATTTCTAAAATTTGAGAGGGAGGACGGAAAACGCCAACCAACCCACCACTTCTGTGTCGATGTTCTGTCTGCCCACTCGCTTTTTGTTGGCCTGCAAGACTTGGGAGTGAGCTGAGCCAAAAGCGGTTTTCGAGGCCACCCTCAGCTTTGTGGTGTGGCCGGAGAGCGCAGGTGATGATGTCCGGATTGGGGCTCTGGTGAACACGAAAATAGCTTGTAGATTGGTGTGCATCCGCCCCAAATTTTTGGTATTTGATAGGTTTTGATCTATCCGGACCGAATGTTTCATCATCTGATGGTTCGTTGTATGGGTTTAATATTCATTTAACCTATTTATATATTTGAATGTGTTTAAACCGTCCGTCCGTTTTTGCGGTTCCAATGATTTTCGACCCATTGCCACATGAAGAAAACATGTATTCAGAAGTATGTGGTATGTGCTTGGATAGTGTAAGGCGAAGGGTCCCTACGTGGGACCGGGATCGTTCAATACCTGTGACACCAAAATTGGAGGAGTGATTATCCATCCATCAGCTATTTTGATGTTCACCAGAGTTCCGGGGTCTTGATGTGTTTTGATCATGATCCATAGCCCATAGCCATAGCCATAGCCATATGATTTTCTAGAATTTTCCTATAGATCTGCTAAGAAGATCACATTTTGTCAGCAGTTTCCAACCTGGATGTCAGGGGGCTGTCCGACCAAAATGGTGCTACAACTACTATCAGCTGCAAAATTAGGGATTTAAGCAAATAAACCAGATGTAGATCATAAATGGTGTAGTCCTATCCCCCAAGCGTAGTCTCCCTAAATCGGACCCGTATGAATAGACCCACCACGACATCGTTCCTGTGTGGTGTTCATTCATAGAGGAAAACAATTCTTTGACCAATTGGATAGGTAACAAAAAGCGGACGGTCTTTGGGCACGCTTCAAGTCCTTGAATCTTTAAGAAACTGCATTTTGTTGCATTTTGCAATTCCAAAAACGGCAAAAGTTCCAGGAAACAACTACAACATGACATATATCTAAACATCGCAACTCCAGTCCTATGATTTTGACATGAGACACCTCCGTGGCAAAACGCCAGGCCTTGATCGGGCTCCAAGTCGCAGAGACAAAAAGGTGGGGGTCAGCCTGGGAAGGTGCGCTATTTCGACCTTTTTTTCCTACAGATGTTGGGGGAAGATCATCCAACCCTTTGGATCCAGCCGCACCTTCTCAGAAAGTGGTTGGATCTAAAGGGCGTTCTCAACACAGAACCCAACCTCTGTTGATGTACCTACAGTATGTCCAATTATGTCCATCCAAGATAAAAAATCATTAGACATCAACACTTCAGCAAATCCAACTACCCTCCAGTACTTCAACATGGCGAACATGAGTCATGAAAATAGAGAATCTATATGAATCTCTGTATATATATATATACTGTATATATGGGGTTCTGGTGGGGTGTGTGTGACCATATATATATATATTCCATGATTTACCCATTGAATCTATGGTCATTTGCCATGGCAAATCGTGCGATTCCCCGGCCACAGGAAGTGATTCCGCTACGAAGCGCTGCCAAAGCGGAGCTGTTGGAGGCGATCCAGGCGTTTCAGGCGCCAGTGGAGAAGTGGAGACCCGGAGGGGTTCTTCACAGCTATGGAAAATCATCATTTTTCACAGGTAAATCATCATGTTCACCATCTATAATGGGCCATTTTCCGTAGCTGTGTTAAATAACCAGAGGGTATGCCATGATGTACTATATAGACCATTTTTATAAAGACAATTATATATATGATTTACCCTGCTGTAAACAAACATAGATGTGGAAGATAAAATCACCATTCTTTTAAAAAAAGGAAAGTCATCCGTAAACGGGCCATTTTCCGCATCCAGAACAACCACCATTTGATGTCAGATCGATTTCAACCCTGGTGTCGATTAGAGCATCAGATGATATTCATGGGAAAATATGATGGAATGCCCTCTGGGTACCCTCTGGTAAACTAACAGTTTGCTATTGAAAATGACAATTTATAGCTGATTTTCCCATGAAAAATGGTGATTTTCCATAGCTATGTTAGTTTACCAGAGGGTATTCAACGGTTCGCCAAAGGGTAAATCACCACTTGTAGTAGGTAAACATTATCATTGTTCATCGAACTAAATGGGCCATGGCTTCCATAGCAAACTCTTAAAAACAGCGGCGAGTATATGAACAACTCATCAAACAAGTGGTGACATCTCCACTACATCAGAGATATTTCACGCCATGAACATGGAGATATGTCAGAGATTACTTTAAGTGTCAACTATGAGAATGTGTAGATGTTTCATGGGTATATGATGGAGATAGAATGGAGACATTTCATGGGATATGGGAATCGATGAACAATGGGAGATGGGTGATCATTCTCGGCAAAGAATTCTCCAATTTGTCTAACTTTTCAAATCACCAGTCTCCTTTATTTCTAATGTAGTCATTGTTTATGATTGTCTCCAGATTTTTTTTAAAGCTACACATAGCAATTAGTAAGGGGAACCATCTGAAAAGTAGCTAACTATTACACGTTATTTATCCTTATTTGCAATGTAGAAGTTATTAGAATTTGCCAAGAGTTAAGTTGGGTGATTCATTCCTCATTGAAGGGCCATTCAGGAATGGGGAAATGATGATAAACCATTGCAATTTGGGTTGGGGTGTATACCCTACTGTTTGACAAATCCACACAATAATGGAGAGTTTTTTGATGTGATAAAGCTAATAGTGATTGGTAAACCATACCTGTGTATCATTAATTGTTTCTTTCAAGTCCGACGGATCTTGAGAGGTATTGTCTTTTGCCATATACATACTTGCCATATACATACTTGCCATATACATAGTATAGTATAGTATAGCATAGCATAGCATAGTATAGTATAGTATAGTATAGTATAGTATAGTATAGTATAGTATAGTATAGTATAGTATAGTGTATATTATGCACATGCACAAATAGGATCCATTGACAGTGAAATGTGTAACTAAGAGATTCTTGGTTTACAACCATCGATCATGGGCATTGCCTGAGGCGGAGCTCAATCGAACATCCAACCTGAGCATCGACTTTGGTGTGAAAGGCTGGAGTCCGGAGTATTTTGCGGGGCTTAATCTATCTGTGTTTGGGATTCTTGAAAAGATAGATAAGTAAGACCAGTAAGACAAACTAAAAAGCATCACCATGAAAATGGCAAGGATGAGTATTTTCTTAGAAATATTTTGATGCTACAGGTTTGGAGACGTCTCAACATGTTGGAGCTGTCAGAATTCAAGGTCCACATTGAACATTTCCAGGCAAGCCAATCATTACGAACCTTTGGTATAGGGCTGTCTCAAAATTAGACCTCCCAAACTCCTACGGTTTATCATCAAAACCCAAAATGGAAGGAAGCCGCGAAGCCCAAGAGTTGAACCACAAAAATTGTGATAGTAAAGGAAACCCAGAAGTTGAACCCTCAAAAATCAGATTTGTAAACTTAGTAAACCTCGTTTTCCTCATCAATTGGTGGGCAGCCCCATTTTGAGACGACCCTCGGATGAGTCAAAGCTGAGCACCGCACCGTCTCCAGAGGTGTGACAAAAGCGATGGTTTTGCATATATAGAGTGGACCTTGTGCAGAATCCCTGGATTTCACCTGAGTATGTAATTATATAGTATTATATATATATATATACATAGTATTATATACATACATATGTATATATATATATATACATGTATATATATATATATACATGTATATATATATATATATACATGTATATATACACATATTTATGTATATACATTACACATATATTGAGATTCATAATCATGTAGATACAATGTAAATGAGTACATATTTCTATCCCAGTCATTGAGAGGATGCCCATTCATGACCATATAATACAGGTTGAAAACAGGGTTACTCCTGAACCAAGCTTACCGCATAATTGACATGGACCTCAGTGGTTGAACACTATTTTTTTGGAGGAACGCTCTAGAATTTGCATCGGAAAAGTGTGGTTCCTGAAGATTTTCCCTTACAATCAGCCCAGTGAATGCTCCAACGCTAGACATTTCGGTTCCCCTTTCTGGGACCGCTTGGCTTGGGACATGCCCTTCATGCCGGCCATGCCCGTCGTTTCGGGGGCTCCCATAGACAAGACCACGGTGCAAGCAGTGGTGGTTGGTACTGGATGTGGCTTGATACCGGGTTCCCGGTATTTCACTGGCTTGGAGGGAAGATAGGAAAGCACGGATTTTGTCATGAAGTTTCCAACATTTGCATGATAGAAGCAATTTCTGGCATTCATATCCTTTTCTAAATTCGAGACCGGCAACTACACTTCGTGGCAATTCTTGGGAGTAGCCATATCATTTTTTTGGATTTGGACCCACTCTCAAAACTGGGAGCGTCCAGACTCCACGTAATCTACCAAGGTGGAGCATTTTGTCCTGAAACTAGTGGACCATTGAAGACCCCATAGAGATCACCAGCCATTTGTGGTCTTGTTGTTGCTTTTATCGCTGCACATGTGGATTGGAGTTTTTTGGCCGTTGCACCAAGCTCTCCCGGTTTGCTACGCCCGCAGCATCATAATTTTTTTGTCAGGTATAAGCAACATGGTCGCCTGCATTTTTTTGGTGTTAACCTAATCAGAGGTGGTGTCATCTCAAGGTTTGGCTCGCCCATTTTGGATCAGCAACAGATGGCTTTGTCTGAAATGGGATATCTCCGGGTACCCCCGAAGGTAGCAGCAAATTTTGTGCTATGCGACCTGAGGTTTGGTGGCCTCTGCTGCTGCGTTGAAGTATTACCTGAACGAGCGCACTCCAAGGGGTTGCGCAAAGGTGCGCGGGAGCGGATGGATTGGACTACTGGGAGCTCTACCGGATATGTGGAAGTACATCTTGAAGTATGAAGCACATAGCCACTGGGCGTACACGAAGGCTTTGAACTGGCATGAAGCAAACTTCATACATAGCAAGGCGGTGAGATCACCTTCATAGAACATGGCTGGCTGGGAAATCCCCCTGCTAAATGGGCATTTCATGGGAAAACAATGGACAACCTCTCCTGAAGCTAGTGTCAAGCCACCATGGCAGTTAACATGTTTCAATGACAGGTGTACAGGTTTGTTTGAAACTAGGGTGTCACCAAATCCATTGGGTTTATCGACATTTTGCTAATAACCAAACTTGCCGTACATTTGGCTATCCCGCCCATTTTTGCGCAAAACCAGATGTTTCTGCAAAGATTTTTGGCAAGGAAATGCCATGTTCTTGGCGCCAAAGGCACTGAAGCCAAGGTGAACTGGTGAAGTACCATGAAGATTTCGGAAACACCCTGGACTTCGACTTTGGTATTTTGCAGCTCTTTCTCGCGCCTATGATCATTACCCGCGATCCTCAAAATGTGACGCTTGGATACGCTTGGCACTCTTCAGTGATTATGGAACAAGCAGGTTCGCACAAAAGATGGAAAAGTCAGAGAAAAGACTGAAATCAATATTGCTTTTTTATTTGTTTTGATTGACGTTTAGATCTTTTTGGGTACCTGAAACAGACTGCTTGGAATGGGAGCTTGCAGCACTCTGCTTGTTCCTCTACTCCAGTCTAAAATGTAAACCCCTGAGTAAGAAACCTCTCAGAGTTGTGAAATTTTGGGACTGTACCATGCTGATAAAGCCATTCAAGTCCCCTTCTCTGGGGTGATTCCTTCCTCTGAGGCCGAATCTTTGGTCCTTTCAACCCACCTAGGGGGACGGACCCCAAGATGGACGGATTAATAGACAGACTGGTAGACAGATAGATCAACTTCTATCTATCTGTCTATTCATTGTCCAACATTCTTGTTTTCGATATTTTCCGACAATCAGAGCATTGGTTGATGAATGTTGATGACATTTTTGAGTATTTTTGCTGCATTTCAAAGCAAGGAAGTTTATGCTCAAGACCAAGTTTGAAAACTTCGAGAAGGGAGAAACCTTCCACGCCATCGGACACGATGTCCTAGGCGCGAAGAATCTGGCTTTCCCCAAACATCCCAGTGACACAGCAGGAATCTGCAATTCCTTCCTACATCAGGGGGTGTGTAAAACATTAAGTTGGCGTTTCCGAAACTAGGGGTGCCATCATCCGGCTATTGTAGTATCGAAGCCACCATGGGGCCCTGGGGTGCTCCCCATTCCCGGCGAAGGTGAAGGGATATTAGTGCCCTGGCGCCCAGGAGACGGAATCTTCAATGTGGACGGCGAGTCCTGGTTCAAACAACGTCCCCGGGATGCACGTCCGGATGGGGGCTGAGTTTTTTGGAGGGGAAACCCATAGATTGTGTGGCATTTTAACGGGTCATCGAGATGGGTGTGTATGCTGGTGGGATGAAATTCTTTGTAGCCCCTCAACTTCGTCAACTCAGTACATGCAGCATAGGTGGATATCATGGACTCATAGACCACCCAAAACTTTGCATGATTTACTAATATGAAATTCATCTTCCACCCATTTTCTACGGGGGGTGGGTTCGGGTAAAAGAAATCAGGGGAAAAAACATGTTCCAGAAACCCTGCAAAGCATAGGAAAGACGGCCTCGCAGATGTTCACCGCCAACCGCTTCAAGCAGCACATCTGGCGGGTCGTGGAAAAAAACTGCAACAAGGCGCTGTGGAAGCCTTACACCGCACAATGAAGGATGTTTACTGTAAATAGAAGGCAAATCATCCCAGAAAACTGGTTGATATCCAGGTAAAGAGGGGAAGGTGCCCAGGATCCAAAGTCTGACTTGTAGACTTATGACAATCTTAGCACAAATACTGCCTGAGTATGGTACTGGTAACTGGTACTTGGATCAGATGCAAAGGGTCAGGAATCATCAAAAGTTCCCCAGTGATGCTTTTTCCACTGCATGACCTGCTCCTTGGCAAGCCGCTTGCGCCAGGTCATCTCCATCTTGGCCGAGAAGAAGGACCCAGTCATCGACATGTTCAACCTGCTGAATCGCTTCACTTTGGATTCCATAGGCTGATCCGAGAGAAACCTGAGTTGAGTCGGTTGAACCTTGAAACCACCAAACACAGCAACAAATAATGGCTTTGATTTTTAAATTCAAAGGATTCCACACCATCCAGGTCCAGTGAACTTGGGGTCTTGGTGATTGCTCGTCAGGTGAAATCGGCTTTGGCGCCGATATCGGATCTTTGGAGAATCCGGTGTCGCCCTTTCTCAAGTCCTTTGACGAAGCCCAACGCATCCTCTTCAAGCGCTTTGTGTTTCATGGATTGAGGACTGGCAAGACTTTTCTCTTGGCTTTTGGGTGCATTCCGTGCATTTCCAAAATGTCAAACCTTCCAAATCCACCAACACAACCTATGTGTTGCAGAGATCAAGCTGGGCTTTGAAGGCTGTGGGGACACACCCAGAGGTCGAGGAGACTCCAAGCCGCCTGGTTTCCCTCCCAAAGATTGATCACTTGGAGGTTTTCTTAGGTGGTCCTTAACCTTGCTTGTTGCGGGAGGCAATCCCCCAAAAAGTGATCCCGCAAATGGTGTTCAAAATTGACCCCCTCTAGGTTGCACCTCACCCACATTTTTGCTGGGTAAATTATTGCTCATTGAATCCCATTTCCTTATCAACCACCTACCTCAACTGGACCTGGGTCTTAGAGACCCCCACAAATCACCCAACAAATCCTGAGATGATCATCCCAAACTCGACTGTATGCATATTTCAATGTCGATTCTCTTCCTTTCCGGACAGTTCAACAGTCGATTTCTCTTCATTTCCAGAAGGTGAACTTTATTTTCTCCAACCCCATCCCCCATCCCCCCCGTCCCCCCCATCCCCCCGCATCCAGCTCCGCAAAGGTTGCCCGGCTGGCGGCTCCTCCGGCTGTTTGGCCTGGGACCCGAGGCGGAGACGCGGCGGCACATGACGGCGCTGCGGAGCTACAGCCGGCGCATCGTGCAGGACTTGGCGGAGGCCTTGGAAAAACCTGCAGGCGAGAAAGGATGGCCGTGGAAGACGTCGAATTTTGATGAATTTTTGATGAATTTTGTAGAAGATGTGTAGGTTTTAAGGGGATCTTATGATATTGAATATGTATATTAATATATGTATATATATATATATGTAGAAGTCTTTGTAGTTTATGTGTACTCATGTATCTGGAACTTATATGAATTTATATGCAGTATATTCTTTTCAAAATTCTTGTCAGATCTCATGAAGTGCTAAACTTGTGAAGTTGTGATTGGTAGCGCTAGGGTCGGCCACGTCAGCAGGTGATAGCTTCGTGGGTCTCTTCATGAAGAACGAACCCGGCTCCTGAGCTCTGAAGATCAACGTCTTTGGTTTTGTTCACGATCATGCAGGTTTTATCCCCAAAGTATGGGAATCTTCATGGGATTCAACTGATGATGAATGTATAAATGGGCTGGCCCCTGAGTCCTCCATCCTTCCTCATTTCCTACCCAATAATGAGACGTTGTCCAAACTATTGTCTTTAGGAAGTACTTACCCTCCAGCAATCATTTTCGTGGCAATTCGGAAAATCCCACTTTTCTAGATGATTTTCCCACCTAGAAACCTCCATTTATAGGGGGATTTGCATGGATTGGCTACTGCCACGTTATCTCCGCCCAGGTCTGCACCCTGAATTCCTGGCAGATCTGGTTCTGAACTTCCTGATCGCTGGGCGCGACACGACAGCGCAGGCCTTGTCCTGGTGCTTGTTCCTGGTGATGCAGCACCCGGAGGTGGAAGAAAGGATCCGGGAGGAGCCGGGCGCCCGGGGCAGCACCAAGCTACAGAAAATGGGCAGTCCAGGATGAAACATGAATAACCCCTGAGTTGACCAAGGGGAGGAACTATGTTCAATGGTATGATTAATCACGATGTTACTGTGCCCAATTTTGAATCAACAGGGCGTTTTTTTAATCCGGGGGTGATGTTGAAGATCATCCTATGAATCGGACGTGGTTAATGACGGTAGTTAGTTTTACACACTTTGCCCTTTTATAGATGAGATAAGCCACGAATTGGGGACTTGCCAGAAACTTACCAGCCAGTGTCTTTTTGAAATGTAAACCATGGTCAACTTACCTGGTTTATCTTGCTATAAAAGTTGATGGCAATCCATCCTTCTTCATAGGGATGTATATACCAAACATAGGGAATCCCCAATAATGCTGGGATGACAATGCACCATATACTGTATCATATTTTGACCGTGGCCCATATGGGTTTGAGTGAGAATTGGGCACCACTAGAATTGTAATACAGGTAATTTATATTTTTAAGATGACCCATCTCTACATAAGTTTGACCAATCATTGGATTGTAAGCCATCTACAAGTGGTGACATCCGAAAGATAAGCGGATTATACTTTAGACCATGGTAATCCACCAGTTACCAACTGAGATGCAAACCCAAGTAATGTGGGATCCACGGGCTGCCACAGCAACCATCCCCAAGTTTTTTCCCGTCCCTAAATCATTTTCTCAAGATCCTCAACTTTTTGGATCCTGGAAGCCACTTGATCTCTATTTTGGATGGTGAGCCCTCGATTCTATGGGTCAAATCATCCAAGAACAGGGCTCAAATGGGTCCTAGAATACATACAACTATGCATATCTATCTTACACACATACATATCCATATCCATATCCACATACATGTATATGTACGTATATGTATATATATATATATATATATTAATATTAATACATAGTTCATCATCTGGTTTTCCCAGCTACCCCATCATTTCCAGGAGGTGGAGCGTGTCTCCTTCGGCAAAGCCTTGACCTACGACCAGCTGTCGCAGCTGAGCTACACCGATGCGGTGCTACGGGAAGCGCTGCGGCTGTATCCCTCGGTGCCCTTGGATTCGAAGTTTGTCACCGAAGCCATGACGCCCCTGGGGCCTTGAGTCAGGTTTTACAACTTTTTGGCATCTTTTTCTTGAGTTGTACATATTTTTGAAGCTAGAATGACTAGGATCATATTTTTCAAGTTTTTTTTGGTTTTGAACAAGTCAAGCTTAATTAAAAGAAGATCTCGATTTAATCATCTTCTTAGTATAATATTTTTCTGTAATCAGATTAGAACTGAGAAACTGGCCATAGGTTCGGAGCTAGGGATGATTGGAATCCCTTCTATGTGGGGGGTGGGAACGATGCATGTGCCTCAGGTATCAGGTATCCTTGAAACTACGGGGTACTTAAATATTTTTGTTTGCGGAGGGAAGGTGCATCTCTAAGATTAGTCCATGATTTCTCTTTCCCACCGCACATAAAGGATGTCTTGTGTGGTTTATCCAAGCATAGCCCAGAAAAAAAACAAGCAAACACATTTCATGTATATACACAAGACGCACATTCACAGTTAAGTATATGTACACATACACCTATGGCAAGCCTTGTTGTCTTTCTCATTCGTGCCAATGTTGATGAGTCTTCCAATTGGGGTGATCTATGGTTATCCCAGTTGGAACTGAACAACCCCCATTTGTCTGATCAGTTCCTAAGCACTCGTAGCTGTTTTGTTGATGAACAGTTGCCATTATGTCCAATTTCTGATATTTTGTAGTGTGAACCCCCCATGTATTCTTGATTAAATTGCCCTTTTTGACAGGTACCTTGCGCAATGTATTGATATGTATTGATACTCAACAGCAAGATTCATCCATTTATTGTGCGCTAAATTCCCATTTCTTGATGATTCATTCCCAATTGATCAAAATCACATGTCTTCATGCTTCCAGATATACCACCGATTTTCCCCATTAATGGAGGCTTTTGCCAGCTAGAGACCTCCATTCTTCGGGGAATTCGCAGGCAGCCATGTTTGATTGCCAATAGGTAATTCCATTCATCACCATTCACCAGGATTAATCCTCGTTAATCATCATGAATCATCATTATTGACAAGTCTTAACTACTATTACTATAAGCAATTATTAACAATCATGAACATCCCATTATTCATGGTGATTGATCATTATTTTGCATTATTCACCATCACTGAATCACTAACCATCATTCACCAGTATCCACCTCCAGGCTTCCGGATGGCACCTGGATCCCCCGGGGCTCCATGGTGATCTACAACTCCTACGCCATGGGCCGATCGAAGCAGATCTGGGGCGAGGATGCGGCGGAGTTCCGGCCGGAACGGTGGCTGAACGCGGAACCCAAGGAGCCAGTTGGGAGCAAGTTGGGGTGGATGCATGATGAGGATGATGATGAGGATGAATGATGATGATGATGATGATGATGATGATGATGATGATGATGATGATGATGATGATGATGACGATGATGATGATGATGATGATGATGATGATGATGGTGATGGTGATGGTGATGGTGATGATGATGNGATGATGATGATGATGATGATGGTGATGGTGATGGTGATGGTGATGATGATGATGATGATGATGATGATGATGATGATGATGATGATGATGATGATGATGATGATGATGGGAATGATGAGAATGATGAGGATGATGATGATGATGATGATGATGATGATGATGATGATGCTGATGATGCTGATGATGATGATGAGGAGGAGGAGGATGAGGATGAGGATGAGGATGATGATAGGAATGATGATGATGATGATGATGATGATGATGATGATGATGAAGATGACGAAGATGAAGGTGATGAAGATGATGAAGATGATGAGGATGATGATGATGATGATGATGATGATGATGATGATGACGATGATGATGTTGACGATGTTGACGATGTTGACGATGATGATGATGATGATGAGGATGATGAGGATGATGATGATGATGATGATGAAGAAGATGACGAAGATGAAGGTGATGATGATGATGATGATGATGAGGATGATGATGATGATGATGATGATGATGATGATGATGATGATGATGATGAACACACGGGCAGCTTCAATACGAGATCATCCTATCACCAGTGTCTGCATTGGCTAATAAAGGAGAGTTGATTGCCCAAAGCACAGAAAGTATTGATCGCAATTCCTGAGTTTCTTGAATTTTTGTGGTTGGTGGTATCGAATTAGCTTTTTGGCTGTCCCGTAAATATGCCGTTAGCATGTGTAATGGGACGCTGGAAGCAACTAAGCAGTTGTAGTCTGTCAATCTGGCAGAAAACCTCAGGACTAGGTCAGCATTTGCGACACCTTTAGACCAGTCCGACTTGAAGATACCCAAAGGTATGCTACAGACCAAAAAATTCCGGATCGTTTTGTTTGTAAAACCTTCCGATTTGCTGCGTATCCCTCTGATCTCGACCCCAATCCTGTTGGCGATCTCTCAGTGCTTTAAGGGCTTCGACAGCCTATGATTTACCATTCTATCACGAGTTTGCTTGCCAATCTGTATGCATCTTTCCAATTATCTTCTTGGTGTTGCTATCTATTCCAGGGCTCTTGACCCACAATAGTCACCTATAATCACGTATATATAATTGTCCCAATAGTGATGATCTGGCAGATCGTGAGCGCTTGCTGGGGGCCCTACATGGGTGTGGCTACAGGCGGATCCTAAGAGTACTTGTGACCATTCTTTTTGGGCGATAGTCATTTTATCTACAATTTGTCAACCATCTCCAACCATCTCTAGCCATTCTAGTCACTCAACTTGCAAATGTTTTTTTCATTACCACCCTCCTGTGGTGTTTCCCCAGGATCCCTACGAGTATCCGGTCTTCCACGCGGGTCCCCGCGAGTGCCTCGGGAAGCGCCTGGCCATGGTCGAGATGAAGACCGTCCTCGCGGAGCTGCTGCGACACGCCACGTTTCGTTTGGCGGTGCCAGAGGACCAGGTGCTGCCCGACACAGCGGCCACACTGGGCATGTCTTCGGGGTTGAAATGTCGCTGGGAATGGAGGGGATGGAGGGGATGGAGGATTTGTGACATTTCTTTTAGTATGTTTTTCAATTCTATGGTTCCCTTAAGCAAACCTTATTAGCTGGGATGGATGGAAACGGATGGGATTTGTCTTATTTCTATTTGTGTATTTGTTGTTTAGTTCCTTTTTTGGTTTTTCAATGTTTTTGCTTTGGAGGATGGATGTTTGTATTGAATCATTCCTTTGGGCTGTGGATGGATTTTTTGGTTGAGTGACGGTCCTTTTTGTGGGTTTGAAAGGATGTCGTTAGTTTGTGATGGTTCATGTTCGTTTTTGTTGCTTTATAAATATAAATTGCAGCAGTCATGATGGATTGTTTGATTTTGTTGGGTTGATTTGGTTGAAGACAAAGCACCGTCGAACATGACTGCTGACAGCTTTTCAGTTGAAATCCACTTGAATTGGGGCACTGCTGCAAGTATTGTTGCTGTGGGAAGGTTTTAGAGACACTCTGTTTGAAGATTTTTTAAATCTGACCATTTCGATTCTGTTGACGTTTGCAAACCGAGCTTTGAAGATGTTCACTTGGGAGTTTCCAGAAATGGGGACCCCCAAAAATGGATGATTTTATTGAACAATCCTGGTACCCCTCATTGTGGGAAACCCCCACTTCTTATCATTTCAATCTTTTGAGACACAACTTTTCGCCGCAGCTTCTGGCAGCATTAGGTCACTATGAGATGCTCTGATGGGGTCAGGCCGTTTGCAGCCTGAAAAAGTTCAATTTCGAAGGGCCATGAGGTTCAAGATGTGAAGTGCCCATCTGGAACCCATATTGGGTTCCAAGGGGGCGCCTTGGGGGTTTGAGATTAAATTATGAGGGTTAATTTAACCCCAGTTCGAATGAGGTCTATTCTTAAATGAGTGTACTTTTTTGGCCCCTAATTGTGCCAGCAAGCGACTTCAAACCACACGGCCCATCTAAGCAATACTGTGTATATAGCTGGATCTATTCAATGCGTTGTATAGCTAAGGCCCTTGGCCGGACCCTTTCCTGCGTTTGAGGTTTCAATTTTCCACCTCTTGGCTGACCTTTCAAAGCCAAAGTGCTTCAAAGGGACCTTGCAGGAGGACGGCACAAGGTCCCCTTGACGCTGCAAAATGTCAGTGCTGCTGGAGAATGGGGTCACCAAATGATGGTGGTTGGAGTCAATGGCCATGATGGTTCCTGAAATTTGTAAAGTCCAAAGACCAGCATGGCATAGACCGGAAAAGGTTCTGCGGTCCAAACAATTTTGGGAATCCCTGAAATGGTCATATTTGATACTAGCTTGTTAATCACAGGTTTCACATCCCCAGTTTTTATATATGATATAATGTATATTTTTTGGCCAGAAAAGGCTGAGATCATCCCCAGCTAAGCCCAAGACTTCGATTCATGTCTTTCATTTGCCCAAAAGCCAACAGAATCAAGGCCACAAAGTGTTGGCCCGCTCAAAAATGATCACTCCAACCCCGGAACCTCCCTCAAACATTCCTTTGAATTCCTAAAACATCCCCATGGCTAGGTGGCGAGCTCGACGAGAAGGACCGTGCCCCGAGCAACTTAGCCGCTTCAGGTGCCTTCGCGCGCGCCTCGCCCCGCCTGGGGCAAGCGGCAGAAGAAGTGCTGCGGAGGGTGGAGCGACTGAAGGGCGGATGCCCAGAGCCCTTGAAGGGGCTGCTTGGTCGAGATGGGGATGGGATGGGATGGCTGGAGAAACCGGTTCTATGGTGATTTATGATGATTCAAGCAGTTGGTGAACTCTTGCAATCTATCCAGAGGATGAAGTGAAGTTGGATGAACAAGACGAAAACATATCTGGAAATGGGGTGAGTTGTATTGGGTCCTATTGGGTGTTGGTAATAGTTAAGCCGGAAATGCTGGAGTAAGAAACACAAACATTTAGAAATTGGGAGGTCTTTGTTACCTTTGTTTTTGGGTGCCCCAAAAAAGCTATTGAACAATATTTCAAATTTCGTTCCAAATATAGGTTCATATAGCAGCACAATGAAACATCAGGGTTTCGGGCTGGTGTGAAGCATCACATATAGGAAATCAGTTGTCCAACTGGCCCCCAAGAAAATCAAGGCCAAACAAAAATCATAGAAAATCAACATCTATACATAGCTATACCATATTTTTTCCAGGGTTTAATCCCGGGGTTTAACCATCCATTCACCAGCTGTTTGGGTGTTCAACGGCCCGCTGACCTTTGCAGCACCAGGTTCGGCACCCCGCAGGGTGTGGAGTGCCCGCTGCACGGCAGCTGGGGGTTGCGCTTCACCACTGCGGCGGATGCCACCTTCACCCGAAACAGCAGCAGGGGTACGGCCAAGGTGACGGTACTGGGACGTTGGTGGGCGACCAGGGCCTTGAAGCGCTAGGGTTGGTTGGTAAAAAGGAAGTGGGTTTATAACCCCGTTGCATTCTAGAAACATCTGGAATATGTGATGGGTTTTTGCATTGTAGACATGGTGATTTATGTGATTTCTATAGCTATGTTAGTTTACCAGAAGGTAGACTTTCTCGTACTTCCTCAATCCTGCCAAGAGCTTAACCCCAAGGCTCATTACTTCTCAGCAGGTCAGCAATGTCGTCGATGCGGTGAGTGGCAGCGTGACCAACTGTACCTGCTCAGCGGCTGGCGGGCGGTTCTGCCTTCGATTTCAGGGGAATGGGTTGAAATATCCCCATTTTCCAGTGAAGTCACCTGCTTATCAATTTCCTATGTTTATTATTTTTTTTAAAGAATAGAAGCCTCCGTTTGGGTAAAACAAAGCTTAAATTCCAAAGTTTCTTTCTTGACATGTTCAGTCACACCCCAAACTACCAGTTGATTTTTGCTTGAAACCGGACCGCATCGGGGCATAGGGAGCCTCCAAAAGAGAAGCATTTGTATAGAACAGCTTTTGCAGGATGTGAGAAAGATGGTATTATTTACCCCAGTAAGTATTGCTAGGTTTCCAACTTCTCTCTCTCTCTCTCATCTCTCTCTCTCTATCTCTCTGTATATTATATATATGTAGAGACGTAAATTTAATATATATATATATATATACACCTATGTATATATATATATATACACCTATGTATATATATATATATACACGACTATGTATATATATATACACACCTATGTATATGTATATATATATATATGTATACATGTAAATATATGTATATATATATATATATATATGTACACATACTTTATATACGCTGCTTATATGTATATAAAAGTGTAGATGATTATATACATATATATATATATATACTGTGAGGTATATACATGGTCCGTCTTACCCATAGATATCCCATTTTCTCCATGATGCTTGGCTGGTTTTAGACCCACCGTTTTCGTTAGTTTTTCATCCCGCCCCCATTATGGTCCCATAACATTGTTGGTTTCATACCCACAATTGTTGGAAATTCATCAAGAATCAAATATCCTGATATCCTATATCCCGATTCTGTGGTTATATTACTTATTACACTTATTCTGTACCCCTTCAAGGATTAGTTCCGAAGTGATGATTAGATTAAATCTCCACAAAATCAATGGGACTATGAACCAATTCGCACATAATCCACCGTAATATACCATAATCCTTTAATACCCATGGTGAGTTAATTTAATTCATGAACAAATTATGATCTATGGGTATACCCAATTGATTAACAACATTCATTCATCTAAGTACTACTAATAGAATATTATTCATGTATCTCATTCTCAAACTCATAGTAAATACCCATATGGCCCATGAATCACTGAACAATAACAGGCTCATAGAACCCATCATGAATTAACGTAACATTCATAAACCCATAGAGTTACTAATAAAAATGGGACGTATGTAAAAACTATGGGATAACTATGTGATTCACTGGGAAGTAATAATAACTATGGGTTAAAGGTCAAAGGCCCCGTGACTTATACTTTATCCAATAACTAATCTCCAGTTACTTCCCAGTGAACTCGCCGCAGCTAAGGCATCGACTTCGACCAGCCCGATGCCGCAGAGTGTCTGCGGGTGCGTCTCAGTGCTGAGGCAGAGTCCAAAACGCGATTGGGCTTGGCATTTCGTGGCTTGGCACGGGGAGAACGTGGCGATGCTGGGGAACTTGAAGGGTTGGACATTTACTTTTTGGTGATTACAGCAGAGATAGTGAGAGTGATGACAATATCATAATAATAGCAATAATAGTAGTATGATATACTGTATAATTACTTATATATACATATTTATACATATCATCATCCTGAAGTAGTAGATAGAATTAGGAATTCTCAAAGATATTTCCATTTTGGTGGTGGTTTTGTTTTTTCCAATATTCTATCTACTCCAGGATGACTATCGATATCAACGTCATGTATAATATATGTTATCATAAGTATTGTGTGTGGTATATGGAATATGTATATGGCATATGGCATATGTATATGTACATGTGCACTGTGTATCTGTATCTATGTCCATGTCTATATCTTTATTTCGTATGTACATTATCTACATGTACATGTATATCACTATATATCTAGATTTCTATGTAGATGCCGCTGAATGATACATGTACATATACATATATAGTGATATATAATGGGTTAAAGATACCAGGGTCACACTTGATTTCATGACTTTGGTGGAGAGATCGAGTTCGTAGGTGTCCAAGCTTTGGTTTGGACCCGCAGCGTCTTTTTTTGATCCGAATTACCCTAGAGATCCCTAGAGCAACACCATGGTAACAGCTCACCATTTTGTCTGTTGAAGGATCAGTAAATTGGAACCAATGAGGTATAGGCCGTTTAGCTTTTTGTATAGGCAGTTGCTGCTGATTTTTTTGGTCTCCGCTTCTGCACAAACTTGCGGAAGTGGAGCCAGGCGCCTGTTATTTTGGCGCGTTTCTCTGCGTCTTTGTTCGCGCATATGCTTCTTTTTTTTTCAGACAATGACCAAATAGGCGCCCCATTTTGCCACGTTTCTGGAAATGCAGTGTTTCCTGAACATCATATCTTATACATCATATTCATTCGTATGTTATTCAAATCTACTGACAAAGACCCTTGATTAGATCATTTGGTCATTTTCTGTTTTCTAACATGTAACATGAACATCTAGAAGTGTAAAACATAATGCAACTCACTTAAATCAGACAATTTGCTTGATAACCTTAGGATATGAAGGTAAGTTTCCCTTTTCCTTTTCCTTTTTCTTCTAAAGGAGATTCCCAGCAATCCCCTGAGATCTTCAGAGATCCTTAGAAACTTCCAGAGATCTCCAGAGATCACCAGAAATTCTTACAGTTCCATAGAGATTCCCTGAATTTTCTTTAGAATCCTACAAAAGGCACAAGAAAGGCAGTACTAAATCTAATATATGGCTCCTAGAGGGGGGAGAAAAACATAGAATTAAAAAACCGAGGGAGGGGGTGGGCAAAAAAAAGAACGGGGGGGCGGGGGGGGGGACACCCGCGAAAAAAAAGACTTCATCCCCCTCCCTCTGGGAGCCATATACTGTTGCGTCCAGCCATAAAGAGATGGCAATAGATGTAACCTTCGAACTTAGCTTGACTGGAACCAGTCATGTGCAATATACATATGGTATTCGCGAGAGTAAAGAGTGAAGCTTCGGGATTTGCATCTGATGGAACTGATTGCAACAACTTGAAGATGTATCTCATTCAGTCGTAGGTAAAATCCCCAGAGAGAGATATATATATATATATGGAATATCCTCTACTATATTTAGGAATGTGGAGGTTTTTTTTATTGTCCTAAAGAATATTGCCTGAGTGGGATACACATGCAAGAAGCTGAAATATATTCGCTTCAGACTTTTCAAGCGCAGTGTGATTCCTGTCGAACTTAAGTACTTCTCGGACAGTTGGTTGCTGCTTTCAGTATACGGGGTATCTGGGGGGGGAGCAGCGGTCCCCACTAAGGTACAAGCGCGGCCATTGCACGATGCCCTTACGACCAAAGCGTCGAGAGCCATATCACGACCAGCGGTCTTTGAAAAAGATATATTTACCGCTTGGGTGCTCCTTGGTGCTGTTTGTGGCCGGTCGCAGAAGTGTATGCATAACCATTTATTCATGCGCTACGTGTGCAATATCCTCTCCTGCACTCAGCCGTTTTCTAAGTAATCAATTTTCCTGACATCCATCCTTGCGCTCAAGCGCCCTTTGTTCAAGGCGCTTTACTTCAAGCATGAAGCTTTCATTGTCGATTTGAGACATCGAAGCACCAAGTCGTATGTGTTTTGGCCCATGCCCGACCGCTAGGTCCTGATGCCCACGCCGGATGAGATCTGGGGCGAAGCTTTCCACGCTTTGGAGCCGTGGTCTTTAGATCGAACGCGGGGCGGCACTACCTTTAGGGACGAGGACGCGCTGCGTTTTCTGACACACTGACATGCGTGCGTCCGCATGATGAATATTCAAATGCTTTGACTGCAGGATGTAGAAGAGTGGCAACCGGAGATCAAAGTCCGAGCCATCGAAGGGATGCTGCATCCTTTTACTCTTTGGCTCGGCCGCTTTGACGTCGGCGCCTCAGCATTCTACAGGGCTTGCATTGACGTGCGCTGAGCAGCCTTGCACCCACACGATCCGCGGCGCAGGATGGCCAAATCTTTTTGGGCATCCGCTTCCACCAGGACCGGTTGAACAAGCGCACTCGGTCATGCATGTCTGCGGCCGCCGTGGGTGCAATGGTGAACCTTTTGGTCTGCGCAGGAACACCTCATCAAGGTGACCCCTGATGCCGCCTTGGAAGGGACATGCTGGCAGGGGCAACCCTACCACGTGACCCTGGGCAGGGCCTCGTTTGAGACCACCGCCCACGATCTGATAGCTGCAGGCTCAGACGCTGACCGTGGTCGAAGTACTGCAGCCCTTAATTTGGTGATTTAGGTTTCCTCACTGTTGCTGGACAGCGCGTGCATGTAGGGCCTGCCGGCAGCTGGTCGAGGGCAAGGTTATGGATTTCGCATTTTCCAAGGCCGGGGCGCCAATCCAGAAAGCCGTATACTTCGAACGTTAAAGGCCAACAAGCCAAGTCTTGAAGAAACAATCATGCGCCCTGTGCTTGCATTGCTTCGGGATAGCCTGCATGGATGCATACCTTGTATCACATCATGTGTCACTGTGAAGAAGATGGTTTCTGGCTACCATGAAAGTGATGTTGGCTGACGATGCATGAGCGGCTTTTCTGCATAAGCGATCCAATTCGTCCTTGTGTGTTGATATGGTATGGTGTTAAGCGGGGCCTTGTTTGGCGTGATCTGCTTGCACGTGGTGGCCGGCCGGGTGAAGCTGTATGCGATGCGATGCGCATGTAAAATCATGTAAATGTTGTTTTTGTGTGTTCTTCTTTGAGGTTTCTCTTGCTGGTGATGACAGCCACTGGCGGTGCCGTTGTCGAAACCAATCAAATTATTGGCAACAGGTTCATTGCACCGGCCTTATCACAAGACAACAAAACAATGTACATATATGTATACTTTGGGCTTGATCAAGCTTTCGCTATGGTCGCCTACTTGGCTGGCCTAATCGACATGTATACAAACTTCGGAATAAGGTCCGCAAACATGTTGTGATTGTCGGAGGTATAATTTGTAATTTGCCCGTATATTCACATGCGAAAAGTTGCTGTAGTTTTCTCTTTGCTAAGCTGCGCCCAAGAGTAGCAACATAGTCTGGTGTTGGATGCACTTGCGCAGTAAAGGGTTCTCTTGTTTGCCGCCAGTGTAGACATCATTGAGAAACATGTTCGCGAAGGTAAAGTCAGAGATCAGGTTGTCACTAATGCATTTCAGAGCCCGAGGTGCAGGACTTACCGACCACAGAAGACGAAGTTGAATGGGAGGTGATTCCACCATGTCCACGGCTGCTCAGCCCACCCCCAAAGCGGGCCCGGCGAGTGCGATAGTCGGAAGCCGCGCCGGACCAGAATTGAAAAAAAAGATATAGCTGAAATCAAATCAACCTTAAACTTAAGAAATTGAAAGGTTGAAAACATAGATATTTAATTTTATAGATCCGTGAAATAAGCCTTGTAAATATTTGTAAATTCAATTTACAAAACATCATGGAAACACGCATATGGTAGCTAGTATGTTTACACATGTAGTATTTTAAGGTTGGGACATGATGCTGTGGTCGAAATGCGGGCATTGGCGCTCAGGATATGTGAAGGTTCGCCTGACGAAGTTCTTCGGCTTTTCTTTGGGGCAGAGGAGGCTGACGCTGACTCTGCCGGTGCCGGGGCCTTTTCTCACGCGGATCATCACTTTTTTCACCAGGCCCCCTGGTGCTGTGGGAAGTGTCAGGTAACTGGTTGAGCGATCGATCGTAAGGAGTCTCTTGTTTGGACGCATGCTGAAGAAAACGACCCATTTCATGAGGTTGGAACTCACAGGAAGGCGTAGCAAACCTTGTGTCAGATATGGATTCGGCCCCAAAGAACACAAACATATATAGAAATTGGATGCCGTCATTTTCCAACAGAAACTACGATAAACATCTGCACTTGACTGAATCAACGTTTCAGACAAACTTATAATGAACATATTGAGTGACTGTTTTATATTCTATAGTAACCCCCAAAAAGTTTTTGTTCCTTGCCTTGCCTGCATCTTTTTGGGCGGGTTGCTGTGGATCAAACCCCATTTCCAAGTGATTTTTTTGTCTCCCGGGGGAGCTGTGGATGATTTTCTCAGGAGTGCTGTGAGATCATCATATCATCATCCATGATTTGGCGGTTTCCTAAAGTGGTGGATCCTCAAGTCACCATGGGTTTCGACATGTTTCAACGGTAAAATATTTTAATTTTGGATGATTTGTAGGTACCCGCCCATTTTAAGAAACCTCCATCTGGGAATAATTCTTAACGATTCTATTTTTCGTACTCAGCCAAACCAAGTTCTTTACTTTAGGTCGCCCCTGCATTTTGCCACCCCCTGGGCCCGGCAGATTCACTCAGTTTCCCCCCTGTTTTGGGTGTGTCTGAAAATTGGGGGACTTCAAAATCCCACGGTTTAAGAACACCCTTTTCCACCATTTACATTGCCATCATTTGCGGGTATATAAATCCCCAATTCATCCAAAAAACCACCCATTTTCCGGCCAGGAAAACGCCGCCCAAACCATTCTTTGAGATCATCTATTTGGACGATGATCTTCGAGTGCACAAGACGGGACAGGGCAATGTCTTTGTCCAGGATACGGGTGGGGCAAGAGAAGACGGAGGTAGGTCGAGGGGCCATAGGGGTGTGTCTGAAAATGAGGTATATGCCCATTTCATGATCAAAAACTGACAACATGATGATGACCCACTGGATTTTGGGATGCGTCATTCTTGGACAAACCCACATCTCTCTTGCAATTGTTGTGAGGACTGTTTACTGTGTCATTCTCATAGTCGCATATACAGGTCGTGGAACTCATCAGGCAGCAGATGATGGGGCCACCAAGCAGATAACCAGAGATCTACGGCCGTCCACAGGATGGCGTGGGCCATACAACACTATTCTAACAGGATAATGCCCTTGACCAACCACCATTGACCTCCCCCTCAAACCGATGTGCAAACGCAGATGGAGGAAGTGCAAGAATTCAGGCCGTTGAAAAGCAGCAGATGTAGGTTTATTGTGCCGCTGACATACAATTTTCATCAGATTTCGGGTGTTTTGCGTGTTGCACCGGCCTTGAAGGAGAAGATGTCCGTTCCCCCGCCATACCTTTGATTCGAAAAGCGATGACAGCTGACAGCGATGGGGATCAAGAATGTTGGTCCTGAAGAGTACTGGATTTTGGCATTGACTACAATGTGGTGAAGCCAAGAATAAACCTACCAGTTGGGGATGATACACCTGCCACCTACTTATGGTATATATATGATATTGGGGATCTTTGGGGATTGGATATTGTTGAGGTTGCGCCATTACAATGGTTTCTCACTCCCGAATTATAGTTTGCCAGTCGATTGAATCTTTCAGCAACCTAAAGTTAAAATTGAAGGATCCTCTGTTTTTCTTTGGTGGTTTGATTTTCAACCATTGATTTTTCTGAGGGGATTGTGGGATCCCAAACCCCGACCCACACCACCAGATAGGCATCGCTTGAACTTGGGAAGAATGACTTTTGAATACTTTTGATGTAGCCTTGTGACATAGTAATTTTGAGTGAACTAGACGCGACATGTATATGTATAAAATATAAATAAATATATATATAATATACATATGGATATACCTGCTTGTGGGTTGCATCCAGATTTTGCCTTTTGAAAGCTGGCTTTCCACCTGTGGTCTTACAGACTGTGACAAGGCTGGACGCATGGGATTGCCTATTTTTTGGATCGTGTTTACGATCCTATTTTTTGGGAATCCAATCTTGATCCATATACATATCCATGTTATCCATTGATATGGCTATTTGCATCTATTTAGGCTATTGAATGCTGGAAACCTGAACCTCATTCTGGAAATTGCTTTCAAGGGGCTTGGTGAACCATCTGGCTTCCAATGCGCTGCAGCAGCGAAAGTTCAAATAAGGTGAACAGATCGGCAGAATGACCGATTACAGCGGCTATCTATTTGATCCTCATTTTGGAAGTGACACAACCCATTCAATGGGGAGTTACCCATCCAAACCAGGGGTCATTGGAGTTCTCAGTGTACAGACAGGCTGTGATACAACTACAGCTTCACTGAGTTGAATGCATCGTGGTTGATCCTTCTGAAGGACTATAATGGATATAAACATACATACATACATATATATATATATTAATATACATATAATATATATATATATATTAAAAAATATATATATATACACACTATGAACCTGCAGGTACAAGCAGGGTAGCTAGGCAAATTGCTAAGCTTTGTCCCGTTTTAGTTGAGGCTCACAAACTACTTGGTCCCTTGGTACGGTGAAGCACCAAGGAACCCCCACAACTCCGGGATTCCGAAGGTCAAGATCGACTCCGTTTTACCATGTTTTACCAATTCTGTTGTGGTGAATTCCTTTCAAAGAGGGATGGTATGCCCCCAGACATTTATCCAACCTACATTCAAAAACATCAAGAAAACACAAATTGACCAAGTTGCGACCTTCGCTTCTCATGATGCCCCAGGACGGGCTGAGGGATGGCTGTCACGAGGGTACTTGTCCGAACGTGTAGGAGGAAAAAACACATCCGGCTGTTTAGAACATCATCTTCTCCACCTTACAAATTGAGGTATATCTCATTTTCAGATATTTTCAGGCACACTCATATACTGTAACATTGAATTAAATGGGTCATTTCCCATAGCAAACTGTTGAATTGCCAGAAGGTAGGCTTCATGTTCCCATCCCCTATGAATCAGGGGACACACACACACACAAATGACCAGCGACAGGTGCGTCTAAAAATATCAGACGGATTCAGACGGAATCAATCACAATCAATCATACTCATCCAAATTGGTGGAGTTTCCCAGGAATACTATTCTGGCCTAGGGTCGGGTTGATACATCTCCAAGTCCCAAAATTCTAGCAGGATATCTCTCTGTTTCGCTCAGGCGGGTTTCGACACTGATGGAAGAGGCGACCATACAAACATGATGGGTCCAAAGCTCACATTTTGGTGGGGATGTAGTACAGCATTAATTCATGAAAATGAATGGGATATCTAAACAACTTGATATGATATGCTAGTTAGATGGATCAATACCTATGAAGCACAATGACATACCATATTGATCGCAATGAACATCCGTTGTCCAGCCAATTTTGAATGGGAACAGCACGCTACCAGCAGTTTTGATGCACAACGGAATTAGTGGCACAACAGCAACTGGGATATGAGCTATCAACCATGGGCTGATGACTGGTGGAGGGCAACTGGCTGTAACCCTTGTGGATCCATTATGAATTCAAGGGTAGATGTATTTGGATGCCAAAACAACTGCTTGCCGATTTCAGCTAGTTCTTTTTTTCTCCCCATTTGGGACATTTTGCGACGAGGATCCTTAGTGACTAACATGTTTATAGTGCTCAGACCCAACAACCACACAGACATTCTACCGATTTTTAGGTGATTTGATGGAAGGATCAGTGTGAGAACTCCAGGCCTCAATTCTTCCCTTCTCCCAATCAATAGCCCCGGGTCTGATAGGGAGCTGGGATTCTATCCGTCAGTTCAGACGCTTGGAATCACTTTGGATACATTTAGCACATGGTTCATCCGTTTAATCTTTAGGATGATCTATTTCTACAAGGTGGCGATCAACTATAGATCCATCTACCATAAACCAGCAACCAGAATTTGCCATTGATTCTCCACAGCTGAACCATGAAAAAAACATGATCCAGCAATGAATCGGCCCGGGCTCCAGCTGAAATCGAAGAGGCAGAAGCAGCACGAAGGCCTCAGGAAAATGGTGGGGATTGGGGAAATCATCCCTAAACTTCGTTGATTTCTGTTTCTAAAAAGTGATGTGTGGAAGATTCTGCCCAGATGCTTTTTTTTTTAAAGAAAACTACTAAGATTGGCTGATGATCCACGACCGAAAGACCGAACAGAAAAAACGTGAAGAACTGCGGAACAAGGCACTTCTGAGTTCGCTCGAGAGCCGCTTTCACTTTTCACAATCTGCAGTCCCGCACGTAACTTCGCCAAACCTTTGCGCCATGGATCTCATGGTTTCCAACCAATCACCACCAACCCCCCACTAAAAGCATATCAACGCAACCAGACCCGTGGGCCTGTGGGAAGATAGCTGCTATGGGACCATGGCGCTGAGCTATGTGTTGAGCAAGTCGGACCAGATACCTCTTCAAGCTGCTCTGCGAAAAACACAGCGGGTTTGGATGGCGGCAGAACGAAAGGGGTTCCATGTCATCATGGATCCATATACCCTTTTTGGATGATCTGGTGGTGAAGAAAGTTGTCGAACTGCAGATTGTCTGACCCATTGCGGTTTTGCATGATGAGAACCAATCAAAATGGGCGCAGGCAATGGCTCCACTGCCTAGACTGGGCCTAGACAGTTGGTGATTAGGGAATTTCATGGATCAGTCTCCGATTTCTGTTCGTATTTGGGACCTGGCTCAAAGCTATTGACCTCAATGGATTTAAAATGATTTAAATCTCTCCAAAAATACATGTTGTTGGCTCCATTGATACCCATTTCCTGTCGCATCCCCATGTTACTCCCAACTGAGGGGTCGTCCAGCACCGGCCTGCGCGATGGGCAAGGTACGGTTGCATCCCCAGCCACCCTCCCATGGTTCCCTTGCTCCAAACGGACCTTTGGGATGTTTATTTTCTTACACGCGTGAGATATATATTTCGGACATTCTGTTGGACAGTCAATGTGTTTTTTGAATTTCTTCTTTGTACTTCAGATTTTCGGATTGAACAATCCATGCTCTGGATGGTTTTGTTGGTCTGGATGGCTTCGCTGGGATCACGGTGCTTTTTCCGAGTCGACTGTGCAATTCTCCTGCTTTCTGTTTGCCAATGGTGCCTGAGAAAATCATCCGGTTTTGAATGGACAAAAGCAAACACCTTCGAGTGCATCCGATGTTCTAGTGGTGCACATTATGCTGTCCTATAAATGGGTACACCCATGTACACCCCAATATCTCCCCTTTGAAAATCGCAAAATGAGTAAAGTTATAGATTTCCAATGTCTTGTTTTCATCAAACCCTTTATGTCTGGTTGGTGCCTTGGATCTCTCAATCCCGCTCCCTCGATCATATGAAAGTCCCCATGTGGCCCCATTGAATACTAAACCAGGGCTGCATCGCTGCTGCTTTTAACGGTGTCGCTTGAGCATCAGCATCAGCATCCTCATCCTCATCCCCATCATCATCCCCCATCATCATAAGTTGGTCTGACATGCACCCAATCTCTTCTACTTTCCATCTTGACAGCCTACCTTTCTTGTTTCCCTAGTTGATTGTTCATTCTTACTTGGGAATGAGAATTCGCTCGTCTCTGGCAGCCCCAAAACTGATCCAAGATGTATAGGAATCAAATGGCTATGGATCAAAGCCCCCCTGGCAATCTGGTGAACATCAAAATGGATGTTTATTCCCCCTGCTGCCAAGGAAACCAACCGGCTTTGACCATTCATGTGGGCTTGCCTGAAAATAAGGTACTCCAAAATTCAATCATTTAGACTCTTATTTGGGGGGGTATATATTTGATTTTCAGACACATGCAGATGGAACAAATCATAGGGTTTGAATGGTTTGGAGACCTATTCCCCTGAAATCTTGCAGGCCAAAGCTAAACCGAAGGAGAATGCCAACAGCCCAGCTTCTTGGTGTTGAAGGTGTCATAGGATTAATCTGAGAAGGGTATCTGATCTTAATGATATTATATACTAGTATATATATATATAAAAGTATATAAGTACATATATATATATATACACAGCATTATATACATAATTTATGTAACCAACAATATGACATGTGTGTTTTTTCTTTTTCCGGAAATGGGGATGCTAAAAACCAACCATCGTATGCAGAGATCGTGGGATTTCTAGTGAGATCAAATAGGATAGAATGGGATAGAGTGGGATATAACGGCCTGCAACGGGCTATAATGGGATACAGCGATCCAATATGGGTACTGTAGATGGGTTTGAGTTTGAGTGAAAGTTGGATACTATTTTTGCTGAGAAAAACAGAATCATGTGGAAAAAGGATGATAAACCATCAGATTTCCGGGGTGCTCCATTTTTGGACAACAGGAATTTGGGCTGTATCAAGTTTTGAGGCTTTCCTGACCTGCAGGTTTTGATGATGAGACTTTTTAAGCCTTGATGATCCTGGATGATCCGGCTTGGTTGATGGAAAATCTACAGGAAGCTCTGTTTTCCCAATCAAAATATGGGGAGGGGGTTCTTGCGAAAATTGTGTATGTATGATATATATATATATATGTATATATATATATAGAATATATGTACATATTCTATGTTCAACAACATGATCCCAAGTTGCGGGTGTGTACTGTCTACAACATAACATAGCATTGTGGATCAACTAGGCCCGACTAGTCTATCAGCCCACAAGAAAACAACGCTGTGCGCGCACAGCTGTGCGCGCTCCTGGAGTTAAAAAGTTGAGTTTTGCACAATCTATATGTATATATATGACTATACATGTATTATGTAAAGCAACCCACCAAAAATAGAAAACTAAAAACTGGTTGAAATAGCGTGTTGACAGATTTTGTCTTTTCGTATTGTACATGTATATATTATATGCACATCACTGGGACCATTTCACAGGAAGTGTCACTTTTCATGACCCAGGCCCCTACAGCAGAGCCCAAATCTGGATCCTGGCGGTGGCTTGTTGCGCTGGCGCTGATTGCGACTTGGTGAAGAGAGTGATGTTGGGCACCCCATTCAATTACTAAATGAGGATCACCCCACTTCATACGTTGTTAAGAACCATAGTTATAAAGGGGGATCCAAGTAGGTACAACGGTCCCCACTTAACAACTTCATAGTTGATAACCAATAATTTCCGTAGGTAAAACCCAATCACAGATGGGATATTCACGGAGGTATGGGGAGCCAGTTGGAGCTACGAAATGGAGTTGCCCAACGACGTGATCGTTTCGTGATAAGCTGACAAAAATAGGAAACTAGGGGAAATATGGGATATGTACCCACCAAATTAGGATTCTTGATGGGATACGATGGGATGTGTATAACATCACATAACTAACAACTTGATGGTTGTGCGTCTTGGGGTTTGGGTCCCCCACTTGTGGCCATGATTTGGGGCAGATGATGACAATCCATTGGAATGGGTGATACCTCATTTTCAGACAAAGCCAACTCCTCATTTTCAAGTCTGGTTTACCCTCTGATAAACTAACATAGCTATTGAAAATGGCTATTTATAGTGGATTTTCCCATCAAAAATGGTGATTTTCCATAGCTATGTTAGTTTACCAGAGGGTATATGCCCAGTAGATCCAATTTTTTGTGACATTTTTTTTGATAGTTGAATCCCCATTTCCCCTCCGGTGAACGAACAGTTTGACCCTGGAAAAGAGCCTATTTCTATTGGACACATGTGGACACCTGCCATTTTGAAACCTCCAACTCATGGTTGATTTGCAGGAGTTTATGGCCATAATCATAGCGGTTACTGTATATTCATGGGAGTGGGTTATATTGTATCCATAATATATATAAAACCAAAAGGGATTCCAGGACATAGGATTGTGAGAAATCGTGTCACAATTATGTAGCCTTGCTTTCATTTCTCTGTGCAAGACACGTAGTTTCCCAGGCCCCCATTGTGGCGGCTTGGGCGCTTCGTGCTGGCAGCGTTGCCGGGAACGATGCGGAAACCACCACTGACAGTGTTACCAAGGCACCAGTGGAAGGCCAGCGAGAGGGGTTTGGCATTTTTTCGTAAAAAGAATCACCAGATCAACAAAGTTTTTTCTTTTGACAATCAGTTAGCTCAATGGTTTGCTAGATGGCTAGCAATCAAATGGTTCGTGCAAAGCATTATCAAAGTGATGGAGATGATACTTAATTAGTTACCCTCTGGTAAACTAACATAACTATGGAAAATGGCTATAGTGGATTTTCCCATTCAAAATGGTGATTTCCCATAGTTATGTTAGTTTACCAGAGGGTAATTATACTGAGCTGGCATGCATATATAATCAGCTACAGAAAGTGTTTAGTCGTGACTGGGCGTTGGGTACTTTTATTCGTCAGTACCCGGTACCCGGTACCCCCCTGTTAATCTAGCCTTGTAGGCCGGACAATTGTCCATTTGCAGATGATTCGCCGATCTTCGATTGACATTTCCATTATTTTCCCACACTCCCATGATCTTTCATTATTTCCATGATTTTTCCATGATTCCAATTTTCTATGTTCCCTTATTTTCTCATAGACACTTGGGATTGTTGCCACGTTGAATTAGCGGAAGGCGGCAGTTTTTTTTGGGTGGAAACACCTCCAGGAGGCCCATGACCATCCAAGTCTTTTCGGGGGAAACCCTGGCAACTCTCGGACCATTTGGCCGTTTGACTCCTGAAACCTGGGGAAAACTTCTCAAGCCTTGGATGTGATTTTCCAGTGAAGCAGTCCTTGAAGATCATGGTCAGTGCTGTCAACATGTTTCAGCTATATCATGTTCCAAGCTGTATTGTATAATTATATGTATATATATGTATATATTATATTGGGCGATGAAGACAGATTCAGGGTTGTCTCGAATTTTTGGAACCCCACAATTCCATCAACTATCCCCAAACTTTCACCATGATTTTCCCAAATTCCAATGGATGTTCCTATAGTTCACTCCGCAAATTGCTGGGGCCGCCATGAGCCAGACTCGAAGCCCAAGCCAAAGCCCAAGAAGCAAGCAGTTAAGGCCGGTGGGTCAGAGGCGTCATGTCCTTAAACAAAACCTAGTGGATGGGTCAAGGTTCATATTCTGTAGAGCCTCTTGGTATCTTTGCCATACATGGGATATCAGGGGAGAATGGAGGAGAATGGGGAGTTTTTTTTCACCAGCTGAAACATTCACATTTTTGCAGGGTATCTAAATGGAGATGTATCCTCTAGAACCAGCAAAAACAGCAGAATATTTAAGATGACACACAGATTGGAGAGATTGCAGACAACACTGTGGGCAGGCTGGCCCTTTTTTTAGGTTTAGGCTTCAGGTGCGTCGTTTCTTACAGACAAAAGACATGGCCTTGTGCCCAGCATCCCTTGCACCAACATCACGCGAGGCCGCAGCATTGTCGGAAGCCAAGCGACGAGCTTCGTCCGATGGCCAGGAGCGCCACGAATTTCAAGCACAACTGCCATCTATTGGGGATGGATGTTTCCTACAATGGAGGTACCCCAATATCATCAACAATCGGTTACTCTCAATGGAAAAACCGATGGAAACCCATCTAGCCTCTGGTCATCAGACCTGGCAATGGAAAATTCACCCATTTACAGATGATTTTCCCATTAACACCTCCATTGATAGGGGATTTTCCATTGCCATGTCTGATTCCCGGAGGGTATTGGTATCCCTTCAGTTCTGGTCTGCAGGACCTGGCCTGGGACCCCAAGACCATCTCGGTAGTGCTGCCATGTGCGGGTGAAGGGCTCTTTGCCAAGAAGTTCCTTGGATGGATGGTATGGGTTGGTCTGAACACGGTGTGTCACCTTGAGATTTATGTCAGCTTGAAATCCGGAAAATGATGAAACAGTGGGTTCAGAGGCGCTCTATTTTCAGCCAAGGCCAGGTGCCACATTCGATGGATTCATTTTCTACTGCTGGTTCATTGCATTCCCAGCGTGATGTTATACCCGTTTTCAACACTCATCCACCCAGTTCACCGCCATTCTTAGCATGTTTCATATTGTGGGGATGAAATGGACAAACAATGATATACACTATTATGATATATTATGATAACATATGATAACATATCATTGGGATGCCATGGTACCTGTACAGCAGATTATGGGGATATACTGGTATAACCCTCATTGGTTACCATTCGGGAATCACATGTTGGCCATCGGAAATCCACTGTAAATGGAGGTTTTAGCAGAAAATCATCTATGAGTGGTGGATTTTCCATTCCTGTGTTTGGATACCAGAGGGCAACCCTGTGGTTTTTGAGCTCAATTTCCCTACAGTAAACCAACATGGCTATGAACATCCGCCATTTTTATATCATTTCTGAGGGAAAAGCCATGGATTTCCATAGCTATGTTAGTTTGTTGGAGGGTACTCGGAGGATCAGCCCATGAATCGTAAGTGGTTGGTTCGAAATCCCATGAAATCCCCATTTCGGGGGGTATACCATTTATAAATGGGCGAAGATTTGAGCATTTGAATCGTGTGGTGATTATAAACATTATAAACATTCTTAACCATTCTTAATATGTCTTAATCATTGTTATATAACCATTCTTGACCATCATGAACCATTTATGCTGTTAGTTCTATATCAGGGGAACCCAAAGACCTGGGATCACTCCTCCCAAAGCGCCACCTCCCAGGACCGTGATCTCGGTTTCGCAGTCGGTGCCCGGCGGCATCGGCGGAGGCATCTTGGAGGACATCGTGGTGGTCGACGATGGAAGCGATCCACCCCTGAGCCAGGAGCTGTGGGAGAGAAAAACACGTTTTTTGCTGACAAACATAAGGAAACATCGTGGAATATGGATGAATATGGGAGTTTTCCACACTTCATGGGATATGATGGGATAGATAACAATACTAGCAACATGATCGTTGTGTCTGAAAATGGGGTATACCCCCAAATGGCCATTTTAATCGGGAAAATTATGATAATCTAACGGATGTTGGGATACACTTTTTGCAGACAACCCCATATAAATAATGTATACCCTCAACTACAAGAGGGTCTGAAGTGGTTTGCTTAGGGTTCGAAAAAAATGAGGTCACTCCTGCATTATAGACCTTAGCCACCCTACCATGTTAGACCCCTGGAACTTATATAAGTGGGGACTGGTAACACCACGTAAGACCCTTGGATTTGGGATCATTTCAGACCTCTGCATCCCCGACCCAATTTCCACTACAGAATGGGAGGCCTTGTGCCCTGTATGAGGTGCCTCGTTTGAGTAACCCCAAAAATTAAAAATGGGGTTGGGCCCTTCATTTTGTAGCAAAAGGTTGGGATTCTCATCTTGTAAGGGTTACAGCGATTGGGTTTTGTCTGCACCACTGCTTGCACGATTAATCTCCAACCTTTAGATATTAACACCTTTTGTTCAACCAATGGACTTGGAGGAAAACATGGGTCTAATATCATCTTCCCTAGGCCAATACGTTCAGGGACCTTGGCCAGCCTGGGAGGAAACCAATTTAGACCCCCAGGTGCTGAATGGTGGCCCGCCATGACCCAACTCAGCCATCCTTTCACATCTCTTCTACCTCCTGCTGCACCACTGTTTTCACCCTTAACTTGGGTTTTCTTAGGAGGGTGGGCAGAGACCAAACCAAAGAACACATGGTGCACACTGAAAATTCTTTCATCTACAAGTGATACGTTTGCTACCCTTAGTCTCGCAAAATTCTGAAAATACATTTTGGTGAGATTTACGTAAGAAGAAAAAAATACGTAAATATTTACGTAAATTGGTGTCTTTTACATTTTGTGTAGATTTTTGTAGTGCTGTTTTTTCCTTCTTTTTAAACTGCAAGCAAGTTAATTTCTATAAATGTGTTGTCCTTTTTTGAAATATTATCTTTCATTGCTACAACAGGCTATAACCAATGTATAAAATAAAGTGTATATTTTGTAGGATCATAAGCAGTTTTGCATACTGCATTTACATGCGCTCATATGTATTCACTCAAGTATTGTGAGCTCATGTAAAAACAAAATGCACAAGTAAAGAGCACTGTCCCACACAAAGGTGTCTTTTGTAACAAATGAGGAAACTTCAGAAGAGCCACCTTAAGTCTCGCCAATTGGTACTTCAACAATTTCTTAAACTTTGGGTTTGAACCTAATTTTGTTATTATTGCATTTGTTGGAATGTTTTGTTGTTTTGTTTTGATTTTGGCACATGGTGGTTGTGTCTATGTTTTTTTTTGAAAGAAGTGCAATGTGGCAATTTTTTGGTGGAACATGATATGTCCTTTTTGTTTGGTCTGATCTATTGGAAAATATAAATTTGTACCGTCATATCTTTTTGTTGAAGAACTTCAAGTAAACTTAAGTAAATCACAGGCCAATTTAAAATACTTATCAATTTAGAATGGCAACCTGTACAAAATACCCTNTTAAGTAAATCACAGGCCAATTTAAAATACTTATCAATTTAGAATGGCAACCTGTACAAAATACCCTATAGTGTGTCATTAGGTATTTGAATAGGGTTGCTAAATTTAGATTTTGGTCCGAAGTTTCAAACATATGATATGTTTGGAATGTTTTTTTTTTCATACATCATATGATGACTTGTCATATGCATGAGAACATGGAGCTTTGATGTGCCTAAAATGTCTGGAGCATGTCCAAAGGAAAGGACATGAGAACATATCAAAATATTTTCCAAGCACGGTGAGGTTTTGCTTGGAAAATATCTGATGTCGATTTGCACTCGAATTGTATTTTTCAAACATGTGAAACCATATTACTTTACACATTACATGCCACAACTTTTGTATGTTAGAATGTTCAAGATATAAACTATCATGTGAGAAACACGCCAGGTGCAACAGATTCCCATGGACTCAAACAATTTTAAACTGAAAATAAAAACAGAAAGAGAGAGAGAGAGAGAGAGAGAGACAGAGAGAGTTGGTGGGGTTTAAACTCCTTATGGGGCATGGTATAAAACGGAAGCAGGAAATAAGCAGCTCAACTGTAGTTGACTTGGATCGCATGTGCCGCGCGGGGCTCTAAACGAGACGGATTTTCCCAGTCTATGGGTACGCGATGATGCTTGATAGCAACAACACACACAGATTTTTAAAAGCCAAACAGGGAAAAAACGCAGAAAGGCCTTAGCCTAGCACATAGTGTCATACAGATACACACGATGCCCATACTATGCCCACACACAAAATATTGCCCCTGCACAAAATATTGTTTTAATATTATCGAAGGAAGTTTAGAAGTGAAACTTCCGACAATATGGACAGTTGAAAAGCAGAGGTGAGAAGAGCCAAGATGTGAAGAGCTCAGCCATGA
>BGPT01001192.1:0-40678 GCA_003297045.1 Symbiodinium sp. clade C Y103 | reverse complement strand
GTTTGTTAGCCAGCTAGTTAGTTAGTTAGCTAGTCACTTACTCAGATAGTCAGTTAGTCAGCTAGTCAGTTAGTTAGTTTGTTAGTCAGCTAGTTAGTTCGTTAGCTAGTCAGTTACTCAGTTAGTCAGTTCCTCAGTTAGTTAGTTAGTTGGTTGGTTAGTTGGTTAGTTAGTTCGTTAGTTAGTTACTTAGTTAGTTAGTTAGTTAGTTAGTTAGTTAGTTAGTTAGTTAGTTAGTCAGTTAGTCAGTCAGTTAGTCAGTTAGTCAGTTAGTCAGTTAGTCAGTCAGTTAGTCCGTTAGTCAGTTAGTCGGTTAGTCAGTTAGTTAGTTAGTTAGTTTGTTAGCCAGCTAGTTAGTTAGTTAGCTAGTCACTTACTCAGATAGTCAGTTAGTCAGCTAGTCAGTTAGTTAGTTTGTTAGTCAGCTAGTTAGTTAGTTAGCTAGTCAGTTACTCAGTTAGTCAGTTCGTCAGTTAGTTAGTTAGTTGGGCAGGCAGATAGATAGACAGATAGATAGGCCGACGCTCCAACCACTTGTCGGTCCATCAGTGAGTTCGCTCTGCCATCCACCAGTCACAGCAACGAACCTCTCCTATAGGTTTACCATTTTTGAAACTTCCGCCACCGCCTTGTGCGGTACTACTGGTATATAATAGAAGAAATGTAAGCAAGCCACACAGTGTAGCACACCCCTTACACCATACTACTGCAGTCTCATGCCACGCGTCCCCGCCAAGCCAATGGCTTCGTCTGCGCCGAAGATCATGGAGAGTAGGCCAAAAGCAAAGCCACAACCGCCCAAGGAGGAAAGACCGCAGCCGGAGAAGGGGAAGCAGAAGGACACGAAGAAGGATGAAAACACGAGCAGGACGGGTCTCGTCCACAAGACTGACAAAGGGAAGAGACTGGCGACGCCAGAAAATGTTCAGAAGGCAAATGCGAAGGCAGAGGATCAGAAGAAGAAGAGGCCAGCCTTGGCTGAAGAACGTAGAGATGCGAAGAAGCTAAAGCAAGCAGAGAAACAGGAGCCCGCCAAGGCAGCAGCACAGCCAGATGCAGTCAGGAAGCCAAAGGAAACAAAGAAGGCAGCCGATAGCAAGAAGAGGGCAGAGGATGCGAGCAAAGCAACAGGTCCCAAGGATGACAAGACGAAGACCGCAGGAGGTGTGAGCAAGGGTGCCCAGAAGCCGCCTGAACCAGACACCGCCACAGAAGAGCACCAGCAGCAGCAGCACCAGCAATCTCTTCGCAAGACCCCAGCACCATGTCCCAGCCAAGGCGATGCCAGCAAAAGCTGGCCAGGTCAGCAAGGCTAATGAGATGCCAAAAGAGGAGAGACAAAGTGAGAAGAAGCCAGCAAGCAAGCAGCCAGAAACAGCCCAAGAGCCGCGTCCACCACAACACCCACCAGCCCGTCCACCAGCCCAGCCCATCCACCAGCCCATCCACCAGCCCATCCACCAGCCCATCCACCAGCCCATCCACCAGCACATCCACCAGCCCATCCACCACCACTACCACCCCATCCACCAGCCCATCCACCACCACCACCACCACTGCCTCCGCCAGCCGAAGCTGACAAAGCACAGCCCATGCATCAGCAGAAGCAGGTGGAAGCTGAGGGAGATCAGCGGATGACGCAACAGCAGAAGGAAGCCCAACAAGCGTGGCAGATGCAGCAGCAGAAGATGGAAGATGACAGAGCCCAGAGGATGCACAAGATAGAGCAGCGGGAGCAGAAGATGGAAGCTGAGAAAGCGCGGAGAGCGCATGTAGAGAAGATAGGCCAAGAAGCGTATGAGCTCGCCGATAAGAGGTGGCAGACGCAGCAGCGCAAGGTGGAAGCTGAGAGAGCTGAGAAAGCCTATATGGACAAGATAGGTCAGGAAATGTGGCAGATGATGCAAGAGCACGAGCAGCCAAAGATCCTGCAGCAGAAGCTGGCGAAGGAAACAGAGAGAGCGGAGGAGCTGCGGGCAAAAGAGGCAGCTCGCGCGGCAGCAAAAGAAGAACTGAAACAGGAGCACGAAGTCGCACAGAAGGCAGCGGTTGCCCAATGCTACGCAGCAGCATCAGTGGCAGCAGCAGCGCAAACCAAAGAGGAGAAGGAGAGATTAGGAGCCGAAGCCAAAATTGCAGAACAAAAAATGGCAGAACAAAGCCAAAGAGATGAGGAAGCAAAGCAGAGGCAGAATGCCATGGCAGAGGTTGTCGAGGACCTCCGACGCATGATGGCGGACGCCAAAGACAAAGACGAAGGGATTGAGAAGGCAGCGACGGAGGAGGAACAGGCAGCAGCCAACAAGAAACGGCATCTACAAAAGGCGCCTCCAAAAGCTAGACAGAACAAACCATGGCACGCAAGAGATGCACAGAACAAACAGCAGCAGGCAAGAGATGGAGAGAACAAGCCGTGGAAGCCATCGAAGGCAGAACGCGAAAAGGGCAGGTGGGCAGACTTGATGCAAGACCTCAAGGACTGGGACTGGGGATGTCGGGGTTGTCGTTCTGCGCTTACTGTGGTCCTTGCTATCCCAAAACAAAATTGGAGTCAAAAACGACGATAGCCCCCAATAAACATGTTAACATCCAGTGCCAGCCAGCCAGGAGACGACGCAGGAACGTGATCTATTGCGACAGCTGGCGATGCAAAACAGGATGGCCTTTAACAAAAGCGAGAGCAGAAACCAGGACCGTTTTTCTCTCTTGTCTGACATATCTGAGTAATTACATTTCTGCCAGCGTCTAATGGCGTCTAATTTGCCAGCTGATGATGATGTCACATGTAGGCCGTGCTTGTTTTGTTTCACCAGGAGCTGTCCGACCAACTCATCAGAGAGAGGAGGATTGCAGACGAGCGGATAGAGCAGCGAGATGAAAGGATCCAACGGAAAAACAAGCAGATACAAGAGCTGGAAAAGAATCTGCAGGACTGGCTGCCATGGGGGGTGATGGAGATTTACCTTAGAAGCAACGGTTCATGCGTTTCATAACAAACAGCCAGGTGCTGTGATAGCAGCTTGCAATGATGGTACAATATAAGATAGGGGTGCCGTGATGGCACCCCGACAACCATGCCATATATCATGCTAAAACAAGGGGCCTATATCTTGTTGGACAGTTTCCGTTGTTTCTTTGCTGTATAGCCCGGTGCTGTGATAGCACCTGGCAACGTCATAGCCGTGCCTTGATGGCACGCCGACATTCCCCAGCCGCAGGCCATGAAGGATCTCTACAGAGAAGAGAGGAAAGAGAGAAAGAGGCACCATAACGAGAAGAGCATGAAAGAATCTGAGAGGCAGAGGAAGCAGTAGCAAAGGGTCTCACACATGGAAAGGGCTACACACACACACACACACACTCATGCGGGCGGTAAGAACTACTAACAGCTAGACGCAGTCTCAGACGCAACCACACATGCACACAAAACACGTCGCAAAGACACACACACACAGACACGACACACACATACTCAGAAAGGGCAATCAGCGGCAGGGTAAGCACAGCAGTCCCTGGTGCGATCGGGTTTTCATTTTCATGGCAGTTCTGGACAAAAAGGGCTACCTTTTTATACCTTTTTTTGCGGTTCATCAAAACAACGATCAGCTGTTAGAGAGGCAGACCAGAAACGTTCTTCTAGCAAGACTCAAAGAGCTGCCGCTCTGACTTTATGGAAACCTTCTCCCAGGGAAATTATTTGTGAATGTGTGGGGGCTTTGACTCACTTGAAATGGTTATCCGCATTGAAACAATTGTTTGCCTTATTCTTGGCGAAACAAATGTTGAATACAGGTTGTGATATACCCATGCATCTACTTTGAAGTAAGCGATGGTTTGATGTCGAACCCCTTCACCCGGCACGAAGCTGAAACTTTAGTCACTTTAGTCCAAGCCCGACCTATTAGGCTTGATGGCAAAAAATCGGCGCGTGGCTCCTGAATCACATGCACAGGGGTTGCCATGGTATTTCCTTTCAGAAGGTTCCCACTGTCACGTCTGATTGCGCCCAGGAACCGTGCGTCATCAAGTCCACAAAGAATCAGGCTCAGGCCTCGAACAGACGGGTGGCACTTGGCCATGAGACTGGGATATCATCTGTAGGTAGGGCTATGTTCTGCGTATAACCACGGCGTGTTATCGGTTTGTTTTGCGCCACGGCACCCAATGCTCTCCAAGGTACCATCCCGGTACCCATGCCATGAAGTAGCACCATCACCAGCCCTATCAAAATTGCTGTTCATTTCTTCTTATCGATGCATGTCTTTTACATAGGGTGCCATCACTGCCCCCCAAGTGTTGCCATCACGGCAACATATTGCATTATCTACATTTTATTGCCCTCACGGCAACAAGTGTTCTCATTGGTACCATCACGGCACCTGTTGTACTGAGTAGTACCATCACGGCCCCCTACATGGTGCCATCACGGCCCCCCCACATGGAGCCATCACGGCCCCCTACGTGGTGCCATCACGGCCCTCTACGTGGTGCCATGACGGCGCCTACCATGTCATAATAGTCTAGCTCTTCAATGATACCATCAAACCTGCAATGAAAATGTCAAGGCCCCGCCGTCCCCACTTAACCAGCCTCAAGGCCGCATCTTGTGTACAGTGTACGACAAGCTCGCATGGTTCAACCTGGCAGAGGGCCAGGGCCCTGGCTGGGTGGAGGCGACTGTGAGATTAAATTGACCCACAAATCATAAGTCCCATGTGAGTTCGTTTTTTAAACACATGTGCACATTTAGTCGCAGATTGTAAACCCATCTATTCAAATGCGAAAAGCAAAGCATGACGTAGCGCCGAACTTTGAGCTCGGCAAAAAGGAGCACTGTTTACCAAAATTCGGTTGAGTAGGCTCTTGGGTTTCTAACTTTGTTTGGCATGGTCATGCATGATTCAATGATTGTTAAAATGATTTTCCCACATTCAGCTAGCCAGATAACCCACATAGAACCCCATGGTGTCGTGACCAGCAAAATTAGATTATCAGAGGTTCAACAAGGGGACTTCATGTCTCCCTGTTACTTGGCGTGACCTCAACACTCCAAGGGTTTAAGGTTGGATACATTTTTGGGTTTTGCAGTGCCCGTTGTAGCACCCGCAATATTTTATAGCTTTCAGTTCAATGGCCGACAAGAACCCCCAAAGTCTATGGTAGGATATGATGCTGTCTTAGCACCCTTATTGCAGCACAGGTCCCTGGAAAGGACAAGGAACATAACTTCAGGGACTGGCAATTCACCCCCAAAGCCTGTGGTAGGATATTGTAGCGTGGTGCTGTGAAAGCACCGTCCAGATAATTTCAGTGAATGCAATAACCCCAAAAGTCCTTCAAGTAGGATGTGATTTCAAGGGGGCTGTGATAGCACCCATATAAAACAGCGCAGGTGCTGTGAGAGCACCGTCCATGAAATTTTAAACAGTAACCCCCAAAGTCTCTGGTAGGATATGAATTCCAAGGGGCTGTGATAGCGCCCACATATACCAACCGTGCTGTGATAGCACGCTTAATATAATGCTGCTGAGTGGGATGATAGAAATAAGAATCTAAAGGATTAAATGTTTACAATTTGTAACTTGTTGCGTTGAGGGCAATCAGTGCATGTGATTCTAGATTGGGCTCGGCGATGAGATATGACCAGGAGCACAGTCATGGGTGGGCACCACCTTGCCATTGACTTACAATTTGGAGTGGGTCCCCAACACGGCAGAAAACAGAGATGACAACAACAAGAGGATAGCCCACCAGATGGGGGCCTTGCAGTCGGCGCGAACAGCTCCAATGGCCATTTCGGCCGCTCGGGCCACAATGGAGTTGCGCTGAATGCCTCAAAAGAAGAAGCGAGGACAGCCTTCCGCTTCAAAGCTCACCCACAGTGGGGTACAAGAGTGGCTGAGTCGACGCCGCAAGCCAGTGACTTCCTTCTCGTCCGTCTTCGAGCACCACATAAGTGGAAGGTCGCATTATTAAGCCGAATAGTCTGTGGATAATACCATGTAACATAATCCCAAAGAACCTTTCTGATATAACATTTTTTCTTTCAGGTATGGCATTGAATTTATAATATGTGATCCTGGCTCCCAAGATGTTCTAGAGAATAGTTTCCCCCACCCTGGCGGGGGCCCAGGTGATGCATGGACTTTGGCGTTGGCTTCGGATGGCAAAAGTTGGTGGTGGCCCATTTATTCAATATCCACGTTTGGTGAATGGTAGGGGGGCTGTGACAGCTCCCACATTTGTGAAACGTGTTTATAGGGTATTGTTGGCATCGTTGATGCATTATCACCCCCCACTCCCTCGGTCCGTCATCGGCCACACTGTCCAAAGCTTTCACGCCATGATTCTGCTAAGCAACATCCAGGGCGCGCTGCCCCGAAAAAATCCATGCACTGCCCTTAGTCTCCAAAAATTGTACATTTATTAAGGCAAGAATTTACGTAAATTTTGCTGTTTAGGTTGACATGGGACCTAAAAAATTAGGTACATGTAAACCTAAATCTTATTTAGGTTACACCCAAATAAAACTTAGGTTGTACCCTAAATTTTTACAGTTTTAAATTACACCAAAAAACTATATTCTGTATCAGTCCCCCGATATATTTGTCAATTATCACAATGAATATGTTATGCAGCCAATGATGAAAAATATTAGAATGTTGACTGTTCAGATCACTATGTATGTGCAAACTTGTGTGTAAATCACTTGTGTGAATGCAACCTTGTGAGATTTTTTTTACATACTTGTGTGCAAGCAATGGAAATGTGTTGAATATTGTGCTTGTTCCTTTATGTGTGTAATTTACTTGCGCGGTTTGCAATATACATGAGTGGTGTATACTTGTGCCAAGTGTGGTTTTCATACAAATGTGATTTGTCTTTTGTCGGCTTGGACCCCTGTTTTATTGGACAACCATGTCGCCCCTTATCAACTAGTAACTTTACTAATTCACAAAAAATGCGTAATTATTTGTTGGAAGTTGGGAACTAGTAAATGTTTTTGGGTTTGAACTTGAATATGTTTTCAAGAAATTATTGTTTGGTTTTTTGTTTTTTGATTTCCGTTTTTGTTTAGGTAAATGTTTTCTTGGAAGGTTGAGCGATGAAAGGTTAATCTTTATTTGTTTAGTTTGACTTTGGCACATGGTGGTTGTGTCTATGTCTTTTTTTGGAAAGAAGTGCAATGTGGCAAATTTTCTTTTGGTGGAACATGACATTTTCTTTTTGTTTGGTCTGATCTAGTGTGTGAGCTGAGGCATGTGTTCAGTTTGATATGGTTCTATGCTGTCCCTGCTTCATGTTGTTTACCTGTGGGGAGAGTGGAGTGTTACTTGTGATTATTTGCTTGTACTGCAGGTGAAATATGTTTTTTCTGTTGAGGACATTCATAATGGTTCCTTGTTTCAGTCATTACATTTGGCAACTCTGACATTGTTATACTTTGTTTGATAAGTTACCTGTGGATGTTGTTGTGAGTTTATTTACTTGAAAACCTATGCATCCTTACTTGTGACAAGAAATCATGTGGCTAAGATGTGCTTACTTGTGAAACCATTTTTTGATGTTTGATATGGTGCATTGCTGGAAATAGATATATGCATGTTTTTGGAGACAATGTCATTGCAAAACAGTTGATGTGTTGTTTAGCTGTGTATCTGTAAACATGTTTTTTGAGATTGTATTCAAATAGCATTGCATAGTGATCATATTGAATGTGGATTTGTTGTGAACATTATGTGACAGAAACAATGAGCAGAGTTTGAAACAAAAATCCACCAAAAAAATGTTTTGAAGATAGCGTGGAGAGTAATTTTGTGTCATATCTTGTGCATTGTTGTAGTGGTTGATATGCTCTTGCAAATGAACTTCCAAAAACTTTGTTTGATGAGACATTGTGTTTTCTTCCCTCCTGAAAGATGTATATAAACCTTTCTGAATTGACTCAAAAAGCTAAATTTGAGGACAAATTTTACCAAGTTTGTTTACATGAGAATCCAATTAGGTTGATGTTCAGTGTGTTGCATTGTTTGAGATACCTGCATTTGTCCTTGGGGACAATATCATTGAAAGATAGTTGATGTGATGTTGAAGCCTTACTTTGATGTAATATTGACATACTTTCTGAAAGCAAGGGCCTGAATTTGATAGTAAAATATGTCAAAATCTTGGCATGTGTGATATGCAGTTTATATGCAGTTTACATGCACTTTTTATGCGGTTTGCATATAGTTTATATGCAGTTTATATGTAGTTTCAGCAGGACTGTATGTAGTTTTAAAGACTGCATATAAACTACACACAAACTACATACAAACTGCATAAAGACTACATACAAAGTGCATATGCATTTTTCATCAAAACCTGTCTGAAAATCTCATTTGATGAGATATTTTTTTATACAAATCTGAAGGCACTGCAAAAGACTTCCATACCTTGGAGCAAGTACCTAATATTAAGGACACTTATCTTTTTCTGCAATACTTTCCAAGCAATTGGATGTGAAATTACGTGAACCTTAATTTTGTTTGTCATGTCAAACCCATGGAACTCCAAATGAAAGCTGGGCAAGATGATCTTCAATATGTTTGACCTGCTGTGTTCACAGAACGATTAATAAGAATAACTAATTCTTGCTCACAAGTAAATCTTTTTATGAATCTATCAATGAAACCAAGATGTAAACACATGTACGCATATACCATGCTACCCAAGTAAATAGCCAGTGAATCTAACTTTCAATGCAATGCCAAAAACCTTGAATCATTTTGATCCAGCAATATAAATAAATATATATATACATGGGTTTTCTGCTTTATTATATTCACTGACATTAGTCCCTGAAGCTGATACAAATGGGCACATCTCAAACTGACAAAAGCCATTTTTCCTTTTAGAAGTACCCTTTGTGGTACCAAAAGCGTCGCCCGATTTTTGACACATGGCCCATATATCACAAGTAAGCATCACAAGTAACTCAAGGGTACACTTAGAGAACTAGACTATGTAGGTTTTTATTTTCAGTTTAAAATTGTTTGAGTCCATGGGAATCTGTTGCACGTGGCGTGTTTCTCACATGATAGTTTATATCTTGAACATTCTAACATACAAAAGTTGTGGCATGTAATGTGTAAAGTAATATGGTTTCAGATGTTTGAAAAATACAATTCGAGTGCAAATCGACATCAGATATTTTCCAAGCAAAACCCCACCGTGCTTGGAAAATATTTTGATATGTTCTCATGTCCTTTCCTTTGGACATGTTCCAGACATTTTAGGCACATCAAAGCTCCATGTTCTCATGCATATGACAAGTCATCATATGATGTATGAAAAAACATTCCAAACATATCATATGTTTGAAACTTCGGACCAAAATCTAAATTTAACAACCCTATTCAAATACCTAATGACACACTATAGGGTATTTTGTACAGGTTGCCATTCTAAATTGATAAGTATTTTAAATTGGCCTGTGATTTACTTAANAGGGTATTTTGTACAGGTTGCCATTCTAAATTGATAAGTATTTTAAATTGGCCTGTGATTTACTTAAGTTTACTTGAAGTTCTTCAACAAAAAGATATGGCGGTACAAATTTATATTTTCCAATAGATCAGACCAAACAAAAAGGACATATCATTTTCCACCAAAAAAATGCCACATTGCACTTCTTGCAAAAAAAACATAGACACAACCACCATGTGCCAAAATCAAAACAAAACAACAAAACATTCCAAAAAATGCAATAAAAACAAAATTAGGTTCAAACCCAAATTAATTTACTATTTATTTCATTAAAAAATGGATCGTGTTTGTGAATTAGTAAGTTTAAGAAATTGTTGAAGTACCAATTGGCGAGACTTAAGGTGGCTCTTCTGAAGTTTCCTCATTTGTTACAAAAGACACCTTTGTGTGGGACNGTTTAAGAAATTGTTGAAGTACCAATTGGCGAGACTTAAGGTGGCTCTTCTGAAGTTTCCTCATTTGTTACAAAAGACACCTTTGTGTGGGACAGTGCTGTTTACTTGTGCATTTTGTTTTTTACATGAGCTCACAATACTTGAGTGAATACATGTGAGCGCATGTAACTGCATTATGCAAAACTGCTTATGATCCTACAAAATATACACTTTATTTCATACATTGGTTATAGCATGTTATAGCAATAAAAGATAGTATTTCAAAAAAGGACAAAGCATTCATAGAAATTAACTTGCTTGCAGTTGAAAAAGAAGAAAAAATCAGCACTAAACTGAAAATTACACAAAATGTAAAAGACACCAATTTACGTAAATATTTACGTGAATTTTTCTTCTTACGTAAATCTCACCAAAATGTATTTTTAGATTTTTTCGAGACTAAGGGTGAAACAAGGACATGAGAATTAAACGGTTAAACCGATGGGGAAATTATTGGCATCGCTGATGGGTTTTGTACTTTTGAGGATATCACCTTTTGCTTTCGACCTCATTGAGAGCCATAGGGTGAGATAAGTGCATGCGATTCGATAACATTTGTATCCTGTAGATGCTGAGGGTACGCCTGTTGAATCATATATTCATGTAAGTAGCTGAGGAAACATGTGTTTTTTTTTCATACGTATGTTTGTATACATATGTTTGGTGAATATACATACAAAAACAGCCATCGTAGCAAACAATAACTACACACACTCACGCCCCGCGCTGTGAAGGTATCACACCTTCAACTGTGAAGGCATCACGCCCTCAACTAAGAGGCTATCACAGCCTCAGCTACAAGGCTATCACAGCCTTGAAAGAGGCTATCACAGCCTCTTGCGTGAGGGTATCACACCCTCAACTGTAAGGCTATCACAGCCTTAAAAGAGGCTATCACAGCCTCTTGCGTGAGGGTATCACGCCCTCGACTGTAAGGCTATCACAGCCTCCAACGTGAAGCTATCACAGCTTCCTACAGTTGTTTGGGATACCTGAAGTTAACGTTCAACATTGCTGGATGCATTTTCACGGTCGTCCCGCCCCCCCTCTCCCTCTTGTACCTTTGCATTGTCGCAAAAGGAAACAGCCGTTGACATCTTACAAAAGTTAAGGCACATGGGAAATAGACGAAAAATATACGGAAAGACTCCACTCCAGCGAATACGTAGCAAACGTATCACTTGTAGATTACAGAATTTTCAGTGTGCACTACAGTGTGCACCATGTGTTCTTTGGTTTGGTCTCTGCCCACCCTCCTAAGAAAACCCAAGTTAATCTCCAACCTTTAGATACTAACACCTTTTGTTCAACCAATGGACTTGGAGGAAAACATGGGTCTAATATCATTCTTTTTTTCCTAGGCCAATACGTTCAGGGACCTTGGCCAGCCTGGGAGGAAACCAATTTAGACCCCCAGGTGCTGAATGGTGGCCCGCCATGACCCAACTCAGCCATNGGACCTTGGCCAGCCTGGGAGGAAACCAATTTAGACCCCCAGGTGCTGAATGGTGGCCCGCCATGACCCAACTCAGCCATCCTTTCACATCTCTTCTACATCCTGTTGCGCAAATCAAATCAAAAACTGGATCCACATCAGAGCAAAAATCACAATTCTGAGGTCAGGATCTGAGTTGACAACAAACTTGAATATATCAGAACTGATTTAATATTTTGTTTTATTTTGATATATCTAGTAACATATTTTGCAATTCCTAGTGAAATCCTGTAAAATAAGTAGTCTATAAACCATGCTGAAATTAAAGTCTATGGTCTAAAAGACCATAATTATTTTGGAATTGGATGGGTCTACAGTAGTAGCTGACTAGGTTAGACCTTAGTAAATATGTACCAGAGGGCTCCGGTCCACACTTGTGGCTTCCGNGATGGGTCTACAGTAGTAGCTGACTAGGTTAGACCTTAGTAAATATGTACCAGAGGGCTCCGGTCCACACTTGTGGCTTCCGCAGGCAGGAAGAGGCTGACAAACTTCAGAAATGAAGAGGTCTAAAATGAAGAGGTCTAAAGTGAAGTTTCCAGTCCCCAACACTTAAATCGGTCCAAAATTGAGATTTTGGGCTACTGGTAACACCATAGTAGACCTTGGAAACGGGACCCTAGGTCAGGCCTAACATGGTTTTTGCTTTTTGCTGGGTAGACCTAGGTAAGTCCATGATAGACCCACCTCAAAAGGTCTACAATGAAATTCCTACAGTCCCTGGCTTGTACCTGAGGGGATAATAATGTCTTGGATATTTTTTTTGTGAAAATTCATTGATTATTGACATGATTTGTGGATTGTTTGATATGATCTACTCAAATCATATTGTGATTTATGGGGAAACGATGCAGCTTTCTCCAGATGAGTTCAATCATGTTTGGGGATTTGAACCAACCAAATATGTTGCTTTAGTACAGTTAGATGGACAATGTGTACAATGATGGTTGATATGGATTTGACCTACCAAATCCCGGAATTGAACATGATTTAATCAACATTGTGGTGGTGTAGCTGCAGAAAACCATCACAGCAGAAGGGAGGGTATCGGGTATTCGCTTGGATTTTTTCGGGGATGGGGTTCAAACATCAACTCCGTAGCTTCTGAATGGCCTGCCCGGTAGGACTTTCTCACTCCGAAGTTTCAGAAGAAGTGCCCGGGTCAAGATTCAGTTGTTGGTGGATCGATCGGTCAAGATTCAGTGGTGCGCTATTTGGCAGAATTGGTTTAAGATGAATTAAGTTGACAGGACAACCTATAATTATATTTCATTGGTCATTGGTAACCATCCCATGTTTTTTGAATTATCTTTGACTTGCCCATCCTTTCCCTGGGATAATCTGCAATGACTGTCATATTTCCAAGGGGTTGAAACAACAAACATAACAAACCAGTAGCACAAGTTGTGTTACTGAGTTCCACTTGGGTTGACTTTCCCTTAAGGCCCAACCTTTAACGAGTCCGTGGGTTTCGCTGCAATTTCGCTCCCACATTTGGATGATCAAACAACACAAACAATCGGTTTTCACCTGCCCCGTGGTCGGAGTCCCTTCTGCCTGTAGCTTGAAATCTGGATTTTTTTTTTGCATTTTGATAAGGGAATAGTCATACCCAGCCGAGTAAACCAAAAATTCACGGAGAACCGGAATATTGCCACATCCAATAGGATCCAGTTGGAAAATCATCTTTCAGACCGTGCAATATTACAAAATATTGAGGTTGTATTGTATTTGTACGTTGCATTTTTGGGGTTTACACATCTATCATCTATCGCAGAGGGACAATTTGCAGGACACACCTTTTTACTGGGTTTCCTGTAACATTTAACATAAATCAATCCATTGGATATCAGTGGCGTTGCTTAAGTCCCCAATTTTGATGGTATTTCCCCAGGATTGATGGTGGAATCACCATTTTCGTTACACCAATCCATAGGTCATATCTCTGTAGGTATCCCCTCAAGCTGCTCCGTCACGATGTGGCCGTGGGTCTGATGGGTGCGAAGTCTGCAGGCGTCGAAGGGTGGGGAAAGGCCGTCTCAGCAGCTGATTTTGGGATGAAGTCGGGGACATTTTGCCAACAAAAAACGGATTCAATGAAGACTTTAGCTGTGATTCTGTTTTGCAAAATTGGAATTCGACCAACTAAAGTAGGGAAATTCACTCACCACAATGGCAGCTTACAATATTTTTAAGTTTACCTTGGCAATAAAGATAAAAACAGTTTTTTGACAAGGAGAACTGTCTATGATGGGGGATTCTCCATTGCCAAGTTAGATTGGCACTGGGTATGCACCTTCAAAGTATGATAAACATATAAATTATAAATGGTGGATATGACAAAGGGGCGAACCAAGGGTCGAAAGTCGTTGGCTTTATGAGGCCTGAGGTTTTGAAATTCTCATGTGCAGCATGAACGGCCTGTATGAACTTCCCAAGGATTTCATTTCAATTGACTACCTTTTGCACGGGGCTTTCCGATGTGTATGAATCGTTGCCCTATCACTCAAACCGCCATCCGAATAACGGGTCTGGAATGTCAGCTACAGGTAGTGGCCAAGAGCCCAAACCTTGATGACTCAGAGTGCCCAAAATGACCATTTCAACCAGCAAAAGCATCAAATTTGCGATTTCAATTTCCTGGTTGACATCAAGGAGTCCAGTATCACCTGACCCGATGGGTTGATGGTGTCCTCATAGTTCTTGGTGTTTTCAACATAAAATTAAATTGGGAAGATGGGGGTCCTCATATTGACCACTATTGACCCGAATCCAATCGAACCTTGCTTGGGTCGAGAACAGTATTCTGCTGTTTTCATGGGGTTTTTGTTGACCCAATTACTTGGATGTTTGGGCTCCAGGCATCGTAAGTGATTTATAACATTTTATAACACTTTGCAACCCCCAAAAATAGTAAATGTAATAATATATGTATATACGTATACTGTATACAATCAATACATCCTATATAGTTAAAATCCACAATTTATGTATGTATGCATAAGATTCATTTGTATAATTCATGCATATATTTAGTGCATATACCGAATATCATTCATAACTTGGGAATACTTGGGATATACCATCAATCTATCCAACAAGCATGATATGACTCTAGTATTCCGTACTGGAGGAGCCGGCCTGGCCACGGGAGACGTCATCGTCTTCTTTGATTGCCACGTGGCTCCCCAGGCTGGGGGCAGCAGCTTTAGTGAGGATCACTATGGGATTTTAAGCCATGAAATCACCATGAAAATTGATCAAAATTGGCATGTCATGGGGATATACTAGGTATTGAAGTTCTAGAAATTGGGATATACCCTCCGGTAATTTCTTACAGTTTGCGAACTGGAAGTCACGTACCATAAAATGTGTGGTGATTTACTTATTCAAAAGCTGAGTTTCCATAGTAAAACTGTCAGTCAGTACCAGAGGGTAACTCCTACAACTACGGTGATACACCAGGATCAACCCCCTGGTTGACTTATCATCCCACGAACAGTTTGACCCTGAGAAGGAAAGACTTGTCTCCCAACTCATGGCAAGGTTGATTTGGACATATTTGGTTGTTTGCAGGAATTTACAGTATGAATTTATCCATGTCCACCCTCCTGTACTCAAGTATGGCAACTGAAAATCCCCTATCAATGCAGGTTTTATTGAGAACATTCTCTATAAATGGTGGATTTCCATTGCCACGTTTCATTACCGGAGGGTATTCATATATGGGAAGTAACGAAAAAGAGTAACGGTGCCTGTTCCAGGCTCTCGGAAGGCTTATTGAATAATCCTGTCCCCCCAACATTAAACAACACCTACAGTAAATGCTCCAAAATATGTGTAACTCCCCCGACTGAACCATGGTTTCTGAATATTCCGGGGAAGGGATAAAGATGTCCAGCAACATCAACTTCATTATCTTTCGTATGATCAACGCTCATTTCCAACTATTTATTTTGGATTATTCTGGATGATCAAAACAAATGGAAGTTTCCCAAAATGGCGGTACCCCTAAATCATCCATTTTAACAATACACCATCCATTTTTGGATACGTCCATAAATGGACACCCCCATTTATCTCCTCCTGTTCCAGGGTAGTTTCACCGGTAGCTGCAACAGGACGACTGGTACCAGAAGTTTCTAGACGGTGTTGCGGTGAACTATCGTCGCATCGTGGTTCCCGTTCGGAGGTCCCAGGTGATGGCAGGTGGCGGCAATGCCCAGATCATGGGGGTGGTCGTTGTTATGAAACATGGGGGGAAAGAGATGGTGATTCAACCAAGAAAATTGGGAGATTTAAGCATCAAACATGAGTAATCCCTGGAAATAGCTAGAAATGAGGATTTGGGCCATCAAACATGGAGATTTAACATGATCTAAACATTTTCATCATCCTTGAATGGGGAGATATAGCCGGTATAGTCAATGTTTGGGACCCCCAAAAAATACTCGGGATTTCAAGGTGTGTATTTTGTATTTGGGGGAAGTGCCGGAATCCCTGGCCAGATGATTATCCAAACTCTACTCCTGTGGACCGTCAACGCACTTCAAAGGTAAGGTCTACTTCGTGAGTCATGTGATTTCTATGTTTAAGAGCAATTTCAAAGTTGGAGTATGTTGGAATGTAGGGAGGATCTCTGGGTTCAGATCAGCTGACTAAGCCGATGGAGGCAGCTTTGTGCAAAAGGAGATGTTTTAAGTTCTTGTTGGTGACCTGAGTCGACATGAAATAGTATTGTTACTTGGTAATTTATTGGGGATTGTGATTACCCATAATATATAGGGATACCTATTGACCAATCAGTACAATGAAATGGGATAGGGATATTTTTGATGGCTCACTTGGACTTTTGTTTTCCTATCCTTCTTGTTTGGAATCTTGTTTCTGCTGAAAATTTCCTTGGCTTGAACTTAGATGTCCTGGCTAAGTCATCAAATCTTTTAAAAACCTGGGAGACCTGTCCGGTCATAGAAACCCAAGCCCTCCCCCAAAGGCCCCCCTCCCCAAATCACGGACATTTGAAATATTTCTTGGCCCTCCGAGACAATCTGCACGACTTCTGGCAAACATATAGAACCATCAGGTCCAACTAAGGAACTGCCACATTTTTCAATTCCGGAAAACTATGGAAAATACCCTCTGGCATTGCCTAACACAACTATGGAACATGCCCCCTTTTTAATGGGTAAATCAACTATTTCTATGGCCATTTTAGGTGAACATGAGGATCCACCCCATGTTCCACGTCGCGACCCTTCGAGGTCATCACCAATTTGGACATCGACACTTGGAAGGAGACGCAACGAAATCAGGGCATGGCCAAATGCGGCTGGGCTGATGCTGAAAAAGTGACGTGGATGTTGGTTGATGATAGGGAGTTGTACCTGCCAATATATTGTGAATGATTAGGAGTTATACTGTTATACTAACCAATATTGGGAATTATCATGAATTGTCAATGATTATCATGATCCATGAACTGGAAATCCCTATGAAAACATTGAACACCAGCTAATTAGTTATGAACACCTCAGGACAAACCAACATCAGGGACTCTAAACAAGTGTAGTGGACCAAATGAATTTTGCGCCTCATATATCCTCATATATATAATATATGGATTGATTTAACCTGGATCCCCCTAAAATATGTACATATACATGTATAATGTATATATATATATATATATACACATAGATTCCATTTTTGAATTTACTCAAAAGTCATCCAATTTCTTGACCCAAATGTTCAGGATCCAATTGAAATTTCGGGCATCACCGCATCACCGAGGTTATCTCACGTGGGATGCGGACTTCAAGTGGGTGGATCCTCGACAAACATTTCGGTTTAATGTGGGTAAAACAAAGCCATAAACCATCCATGACCGGGAATCGTAAACATAGGCAAACATATACCACCTATAAAAATGGTGAAATCGGGGATCTTTGATTATTGTTTTACCAACATGATAAATTTGATATAAATAGAAAAATACCAGTGATAGATCATAGATTTATGATGTATTATGGTATGTGAGTATGTAATAGTATTTGCTACAAGGGAGATGGTTATGGTGGCTATATCAACATGTTTTAAGCATATTTAGGATGATGATCTTCAAGTGGGCCCATATTCTTGGGATGCGGTGAAGTCATCAATGATTCACCTGTTGGTATCAATCTTGCGACGGTTGGGTTCGACGCGTCATGGCACGAAGGGACTTTCATAAATGTCTGAGGGGTGGATCTGGGGGAGGTCAAAATCCCACGGATATTCAATTGAAAAGGGTCTTAGGCAATCGTTTGTATATAATATATATACATGTATGTATCTATATATATATATATATACATATATGTTACTAGATATTTTTTGCCTGTGCAGGACCCTCTGGGGTAGTATCTTCAAGAAGTCTTGGTCATTTGGAATTGCGGTACCTTCCATCCCCCAGATTTTGATAACTTTGGCCATTTTGGGACCAATAAGGGCGGCAATATGGTCAGTCATTGCATATTCTTTACCAGTAGATACTCTCCAGTAAACCAACATAGCTATGGAAGCGGCCGCATCGATAGATGATTTACCTTCCAAACATGGCGATTTCCATAGCAAACTGTTATTTTTACCGCTAGATATTTTACCAAGAAGACCTTCATCCGCCATCGGATGTTTGGTTCTTTCATATCCTTTCACTGTAATTAGATATCTTCTCTTGAAAGGTCAATCCCCCAAAATCGCATAGTTCCTCATTTTTTCCAGTGGAACCATGTCCATGAATTGGGACATGTGACATGAACTCGTTATTTTCCTATCGTTCAACCAGTTTTCCCCTATTTTTTTCATGGCCATGGCTTGGGACGTGAACTCATCATTTCCTCATATTTTCCCATAAAGAATAACCATATTTAGCCCATGTTGACATGTTGATTGTTGTGAATATTCCACCATGGTCCGAGCCAAAACATCGGGTTTGGCTCAGATGGGATATCTTTTCAAGAATTGCTGTGGGATATTCACAATATTGTCGATGAATTGTTGTCAATATCATTCATATCCCCCTACCCTCTGGTAATTAAACGTAGCTATTGAAAATGGCCGTTTATTGCGGATTTTCCCATAAAAAATGGTGATTTCCCATAGTTGTGTTAGTTTACCAGAGGGTAAATATCCCCCACCTTTGACGCAAGGAAAGCACCTCACCCTACATGCCGGTCTTGTCGGGTGGCCTTTTGGGGATTTCCCGACGCTGGTGGAACGAGACGGGAGGTGCGCCAGTTCGCAAGATGGTCAGATTGTCATGAAGGGATGCGGAGATTTCATGCGTGATTCATGGCGATTTTATGGGAGGTGGTGATACCCTCTGGTAAACTAACATAACTATGGAAAATCACAATTTTTAATGGGAACCGCAATTATAAATGGCAATTTTCAATAGCTTTTTTAGCTTACCAGAGGGTAATGGATGAAGTTTCGAAGTTTCAACGGTCTCAAGAGACTCTGCTGCTGTTGCTGAAGTTGCAGTTTCAAGATGAAACTCACTCTATCAATGAATGTTTCCATTTTCTGAAAATTCCTGACATCATTTGAAGCCACACAACCGTATTCAGCCGTATTGTAGTGGCCCTAGAACAGGTTTTTCAGCCATGTGCCTGGGCCTACATGTTTCGTCAGGCTACGATGAGGGCATGTCTGGATGGGGTGGCGAGAACGTCGACCAGCGCCCTGGCACCATATTTTTGCCTTGGAACTTGGTAGTGGTAGGGAACTATATTTGTATTAAGTCTATAGATGCATACAATAATAAGAAAGAACATTTTAGGTATACAAACACATTTGTAGATAATCATGGGGATCTCTTCAAGTGGGGAACCCCCAAATCATCCAAGGCATTGGTCTTTCGTGCAATCAATTGTACAAGCTCGCTTCATGATGCGGGCTTGTGCGTCAGCGCATGGTTGGTGGTCAAACGTTGCACCTACCAGAGATGGATGATCCCCCACTTTTTGCAGCGATGTTCAGTTGTAATGAGCTCTGAAATTTTTGTTGACTACCACTCCACAATATATCGAACGAATTTGAAGACACCATTGCCTTCTCAGTTGCTGAAACCTCCATGATTGTTAGGTAGATCAACATTTTCAATGGGGCGAATCACCTTTTTTTGTTGGATGCCTCCAATTCTTCATGGGCAAATCACCATATTTTTGCAAGCAAATTCCAAAATCTCCATGTTACAACTAGAAGATATTGATTCATATTGACTATCATTTACTGTATATGATAAGTATATATAATCATGATATTAAATGCACAGAATTATGAAATCATTTCTGGAATGCAGGTTGATGAACTTCCCAATCTTGTTGAACCGTCCCCGAAGGTCTCTCAGATCCTGGCTCTGCGGTGGAGAGATCGTCTCCTTGTCCAACGCCTTCGTGGCACACATGTGGCGCAGGAATCTCTCGGTCGAGTCGAGTCATGGATCTCATGGTAAAACGAATTAATCCTACCAAGATGAAGATGTAATCATTAGTGAAAACACCAGCATCGGATAGGTTATGGATAGGTTATGGTCAAACATTGGGTCAAGAATTGGAGAGTTTATTGAGGTTTACCTATATTTACCTATCATATTTTGATGGTGAAACTCTTGGATTTTGCCACTCGATATGGAGGTTTATCTCCCAACATTCTGGGGGGGAGTCGGATGAAATGTTCATTGAGGATGACTCAAAATCCCTGATGGTCGAGGATTAAAAATGTGGATAACCTCCAGAGTAGTGAACCCCACCCCATGAGGGTACATGGTAACCATTTAATTCTTGCATTTAAACCTCCGAACTGATAGATGTTATATCGCAACATTCAATGAGTATAGAGCATCAGCAATTGCGGCTTAAGTATGAAACATGCAAAAATATGCAGTCCAGAAAATGGGCGAAGGTGGTGACAAACTCCTGTGGACAACCCAATAATCAGCCTTGTTTTTCTTAGGTTTACCGTTGACCTAAGACTCAACTGGTCACAGATTCGGAAAAACTGGGTATGGTTGACTTGGTCTACCTATGTCTACGTCATTGAGGTGGATCTGAAGCAGAAACATCTAAGAGATTCACATAGATGTAACAAAAAGGTGATAAAAAGTTTCTTGTTTCCAGAAGATTCCAGAAGCACATGGCAGTTGATCAGTCCTCAAATGGCCCAAACTCAATCAAAATCAGTTCATTGTTATTGTTGAAGACCCGCAATATGGAAACAAACATGCTGAAACTGGGGAAAGGACCATTGATTCAGGGAGGTTGATGCTTCCAGGCATCTGAGGATATGAGCCACAGCATCCCCACAAGTTGATTAATATAGAAGTGCACGGACATGGCAGGCTACGTTGTAGAAGGGTGCCCCTGGTCCATCATGGTTTGATGGTGGGGGTTCCAGGATCCTTACATGCTCATTACATACAAATGTCAAACATTATAAATTCATCTCAAAGATGAGGTACAAACAAAGTTTGATTGAGGTACCTCGAGCCCAGGCATGATCCATTTTTTGATACTTGATATTTCAAAGACAAAGACAAGACTTCATTTCTCCAAAATACAAAAGAAGTGGAGCATCTCAGTTAGTAAGTGGCTAATAGTAATGATATACCTTCTACTAATTTATATATGGGTTTGTCTGAAAATAGGGTACCCCGAAATCCACTGGTTCATTTCCATTTTCCCATATTTTCCCTCTTAAAATGGCCATAAATGGGTATCACCATTTCCAGCCCAACCCATATATATAATCATGTTGCAATCCAGCTAGACGTGGGAGATTAGCGCCTCGTATCTCGACCGGGTTTCTGGCTGATATAATCCCTCCCCGCCAAAACTTGGTCTCGCACCACTACGCAGATTCAACCATAACAATGGCTCATTCAATACCATCCATTTTTGTTCAATCCTCCATCATATGACCCATGATTTAGTTACATAAATCCATCCAATAATAAAACACAATTGGGATGTGTTACCCTCTGGCTATTTAACATAGCCATGGAAAATCTCTATAAATGGGGCTTTCAATGGGAAAATCATCCAAAATTAGCAATTTTCCATGGCTACGTTAAATAACCACCGGGTATTATGGGGTTTACCGGTTTACCTCATTATATAGTTGCCTCAATCGACAGGTTTTGAACCACAGGTCTGGAATCCCATCTGGCAGGACGGAAGACCCTAGAACCAAGCAGCAGTACCAAGTCTCACAACTGGACGCGATCCGGAACAAGGCCCGAGTTGACCCACCATACCATATGCCTATGGTAAGCTAACAAAGCTATGGAAAATGGCCATCAAAAGTTGATTACCAGAGGGTATCCATAGATGGAATGGTTGTTACAATTTTAACTATCAAACATCGGGATTCAGCATGATTTTCCTGCATCAGACTATGGGAATTCATTCAGGAAAATTCATTTATTGGTCAGCCAAAAATCACAACCATCCCATGATGATTTTCTGCTGGGTGGTTTCATTTGGTTCTAAAAATCTTCCACTTGGGGTGATGGTCAATGACGAATATGTTTGTTCCTGGGATGGCTCGTCTTTTTGGCGAGTCAGGCCGTGGAGTACTGGAAGTACATGGCTTCTAAGTAGGGTTTGGAATGACGTGTATATAAATATGTATACACATGATAAGAATGGATGAAATATTATATATATTGGTAATATTTTACTCTATATAGTATATACAATTACATAATATCATATACGCATATACACACATAAACAACAGACAGACAAACAAGCAAACAAAAAAAAAAATATAGATAAACCAATAGATAGATAAATAAATGAAATTAGACAAACACTAATAGATAAATAAATAGATACATCAATATATCTTATTATCAGGACTTAGTATTCCCCGACCACTGGATTGTTCTTGCTCACCCCAGTGTGTCGAAATCAACGAGGCCCGCGCGGTGCTGGCCTGGTTCGACGAGTATCGGGAAAAGGCCGCAGAATATCCTGCCATGACGTTAGTTGGTGTGGAGCCTCAGGGGACGGTTGGAGGAGACTCAGGTTGTGGGGGACACCACGTATAGGCCATGCTGAAAGCAATATGATACTATGGAAGTTGGAAGAACGTGGGTAAACCTAATGCCATAGTCACCATCCCCTAGAGGTATGCTCCTATTTGGGATGGTTGAATTTATTGGATTGGGCTTGACAGATTAAAATATATATCTACTACGAATTTGTATCATGAAAAGTTGTCGAAGATATTCATTGCGAAAAAGGGGCCGCTGGTAAACTTCCTTGGCGGTTTCAGGTAGGATCACCGGAAGGTTCTGTTGTCATCCGAGACATTTCTTCAATTTTGCCCAGGGGACCCAAGGTTTCAAGTAACTTGGATGGGTTGAATCGATTTGGAGACATCCGAGTCATCGAACTATAGGTGATGTTGCCCATTTCGTTATAATCCCTTCCATCCAACATTAAACACCCCCAGGTCGGAACTTGGGGGACCCCAAAATTATGAATAGATCCATTCAAAACAATTTCTAATCCAGGGTAAACCAGGGTGTTCTAATAATGTGATATTAGGGAAAGGGATTTATTATACTAGTTTTGACATTGCCAGTATTCTATCTATATTTTTTGCAGGTTTTTGTACCATTTTGAGGATGGTATCAATATCCCAAGTCCTGCCGGCTGGGGCCTATGCATCCCTATTTTTGCCCGTCACGGTAAAGTCTTTGGTTCCAAGTGTGCTGGATTTACATATCGCGATTGTGGCTGGTCGCGTCGAAATGTTGGTTGGTCAATGCGATTTTCTCCGGTCACATTTCCGACTTTGCTCAACGACTTTCGTAGAACATGTCCCACATATGTCTGGCCATTTATCTATCCCTCATGCTCCATGTATGGCCTACATGACTGGGTCATATTTGGGTTCTTTGGTCGCTATACCACACATGGAGGATTTGTGATGTTCTTGCGCCATGATGAGGTGTGCGATGGTCAAAACATTTGGACTATGGTCAACCCACCCTCATTGGGGATTCCTGCAATATTTCCACTATCTTCTCTGATAATTAATTTCCATACATTTTCCACATATTTCATCATATTTCCTGTTTTCTCACTGCATATCCATGTTTCTGTCACATAGCCATGAGTTTCCTATATTTTCATGGGATATTTCTCCTAATTTCTGTTTTTTCTTTCCAACATTCTCCATGTATTTCCTCAAGAATTTCCCGTTGAGTTCGTTGCATCATCTCAGGACTTCTCGCGGGTAAGGCGGAGGTGTTTTTGTCAAACTGTGGGAGGGAGGCGTCTGTTCAGTGTCCCGAAGCATTGACGATTTTATATGGGGGGTTCTTCAACTTGGGTACCCCAAGTCACCATGGGTTACTAAAATGGTCTAATGGCTTGGATGATATGGGGGTGCCACAGGAAACGCTCATATTTTGGTAAATAGATACACATATATATACATATGTGATTTTTATAATATGTCAACCATTTGATGATATCAACTATCAACGATTGGGAATCGCTTCGGAGTGGATGGATGAATTGCCAACCATAGTGGATGGATTTTGCCATAGAGGATGTTCCTAAGCAAACTTGGCATTTAATCAGGATTTCACCCAGAAAAAATGGGTTTCTAACGGTGAACTCGGCGTTATGGTGGATATACATATAGCTAGAGGGATCACAAACCAACTTATAACATCTTACGACTGGGGCGGGACCACCTTATATATATGCATACATAAGTTACATTACATTAAACTAATTTACATTGCATTACATTGCATGAGGGTTACATTACATACTCTTACCAACCGCTGCAGGGCAGATATTTACATGAATGAATGAGATGGCAACCAAGCCTCCAAGGCACAGTACCTTTTCTGCTCTTCTGTTTTTTGGTCCTCTGAAGATCATCTGATAATTAAAAACCTGATGTTTAGATGATGTCTGGTTCTTTGGATATGCTTCCATCTTCCATGTGATATGTTGTTTGAATCTATTGCAGGATTGGATTCATTTGTGTATGTTAAAGGCAAGATAATGACCATATGATGGTCATATCGTGGAATTCAACTAGGATATTTGACCAAGAATGAATGGGTGATTTAGCAACAGATTCAGTGGGTTTTACTATAGACCATGTTATATCAAGAACTTTGTGTATGTAGGTGACAATCTGGGGCACTTACACAATAAGGACAGATTGACGGGTCAATTCTTGCAATCGTGACGGGTCTTGATGGGTTTTTGAACTTTGGGAAGCCACGACTCTCACATCATGAATCATGACGGTATAGAAGTGGCTTCCACATGGTGCAATGTTTTGATTAAACACAACTTGATGGTTGAATACAAATTGTTGGCGAAATCCGTATGTTTGATGGTTAAATGCAAATTTCGGTTTGTTCAATCCCCATGTCTACTGGTTGAATCCCCCGGAAATGGGCGGTCTCGAGTGATATCAAGGCGCAAATCGAGCTGAACCGAGATGTGAGCAACTTTGAGGAGGTGAAGAAGCGTGACTTGATCGGGATCATGGCGAAGACTCAGATTGCGAAGCCCAGAGATTGGAGCTTCATTGGGTTTGGTTGAAGATGTTTTGAAGGAAATTTGGGATCTGACCATCACTTGATCCCAAGTGTGAATATTTTCTAATGGGAAGATCCATTTGCCAAAGGATTGGTTTAAAACAACGTTCACAACAAACCCGAGTTCTAAGCACCAACTTTTGTTCCCTGGGTCTTTGCACTCTTCATCCATTTTTGGGAGGAAGAGTTGCTTGGTGCTTTAAAACCAGGAACAGTCAGGCAGTTTCATCAACAAGCTGGGAGAATGACTTCATTTGACACATGTGTTACCCTCTGGTAAACTAACATAGCTATGGAAATTCACGATTGTTTAATGGGAAAATCAACTATAAATGGCCATTTTCCAGTTCGCCATGTTAGATACGTAATCAAACCCTAGGGAATTCTCCTTCAACCACGGAGATTTTTCACCAACTAAGATTGTAATCAACGAACTAGAAGAGATATGTTCTGGGGTAAACATGGGAAACCATACAACATCATAGAAGAAGATGTGGACGAGCCACACGGTTTTTTCACCGGGAACATGATCCACATGATCCCGCAGCCAGTATCTTGAGGTACAGTATTTTTTTGGATGACTGACCTCCTGTCAAACATTGAAAGAATCACCCATTGATAATCCATGGTTTTTCCCATGAAATCCTCCAGTTTGATTTTTTTGATCGGGGATTTTCCATTGCCGCGTTTGATTACCAGAGAGTATCTCATTTTAAAGTGAGTATGCCAGAAAACTTTCGTAGACAATTGGGGATTTGAAAAAGATGACCCCACCAATCAGGTGTAAAATTTCTGATCAACATTGGACCATGGTGGCGCTAATGTCAAGGTCTGCAGTGCAAACCCTTTGCGTGGTTTTTGTGGCGCTTCCGTCCCTGGGTCAGAAATGGGGACCAGCTGCAAGCATCACAGGGTTCAAGGATATGATGCACTATTTTTTTGGGTATGTTGGCATATATAAAGGGTATGTTTCATGGAGATATAGTGGGATATTACCATGATACATCATCACACATTGGATTCCCTCTCTTCAAAAATCCCAACTGCCTCTCACTCGTGCTGCGGCTTAGAGGGACCGTTCAAAAATCCGCTGGCCAGTGAGTGCATTGCAGACCTCCTAGCTGCTTACCAGTGGCTTAACAACCACAACTGAATAGGTAGACTGGGTTATGGGTTAGCAATCGCATAGAAAAACTGCATTAGCTGTACAGAGATGGCATCCACATCCACAGAATGGTGATGGCCTAAGAGCTGGTAAATTAGTCTGTTGACTCTTAGGATATTTGATTATGGTAAAACATATATACATATATAGCTCAAATTGGTTGATTGTTTTGGCTAGAACATTGGTTGATTGCGAAAAATGTATAACCATAGATGTTCTTTTCTCGCTAATTGGTTGCCTGACAGAGGGGGACCTCCCATCGAACGAGCAAAATCATTCCTTGGGCTCGTCCGAAAATAGGGTACCCCTTAATCCACTGGCTCATCATTTTCCATATTTTGAAGGCAATTTTAGGGTTCAAGTATACCATGGTATACCCCATGTTCTTGCAAACCCAAACATCATGTTCTTCTTTACATCTCATCATGTCCCATGAACTATCCTTATGGTTGGTTACCAGTCGCCGTAGTCGTCGCGCCGCTGGGGGGGGTTCAAGGTGACATCTACGTGGAAGGAGGTTTGTTGCCCCCGGAGGTTTTCAAGTTGCGGGAGGCGGCTGGCTGGAGCTGGGAATCATCGCCTACTATGAAAATCATGAGCGTTTACAATCATTTTTCCTTAGATTCCATAGTAAATACTAACATGAATAAGCTCATTCTTGATGTGAGATTGATATTTTGCAACTTTCAGTTGGAATTCTTGCGTTGTTGGCATTTTTTGCGTGACTGGCGAGTTATGGCATCACGAAAACTAGGGTGACTGAACGGATTCTAGCACCACGGCTTGATTATTCATTTTTGGGGTTTAGATTGTTCAGATGGGCTTATCAACAAACTACTCAGAGTTTAACTTTAAGCAGGGGATCCACAAACAAGGCGATCTTCAACAAAAACACTGGTGTAGTTCCCAACAGCAGTGCCTATTGGGTTTCAATCTCTGGGTCTGGGAGTGGCGCACCGTTTTTTGTCCGCCCCGAAAGCCGCAAAGGAAATTCGAACCCTGAAGCCGTTGAAATGCGGAATGCTGGAACGCTGGAAGCGTGAAACCCTGTAACCTTCAACCCTGGAACCTTAGAAATTTGGAACCTTGGGAATCATGGAACCCTGGAACCTTGGAACCCTGAAACCGTAGAACCCTGGAGTCTTAGAAGATCTTAGAAGCCTGGATGCTGGAACCTTGCAACCGGTCACCAGAATCTGAGAGAATGATTTCAAGTTAGTTGAGCACTGATGGTTTTGTTCCCCCTCCAGGGTGTCTCAACCGACACTTGGCACAGGTGAAGACGGGCCAGTGCTTGACCTTCGTCGGCCCAATGGGTACACATCCACAGGGCAGAGGACAGCTGGATAATTGCAACAGCAATGGCTGCGGCGCTTGTTGAGTGTTTTTTTTCTGGTTTGTTTGGTGCAATGACTGGTAAATCAGATTGCAGGAGAAACAAGTTGAAACTTTGTATTCATCAAGTGACAAACTGCGAAAAAGAAGCATCACGTGTGTACCAACGCTTGTCCGTTGTTGTCCCGGTTTCAGACTTGGATTCCTCCAGCCCAGCTTCCCTGGCACAGTCTACCTGAAAAGTTAGACTGACAACACTTCGATCTCAGCCACTTTTTTTAAAACAAGGACACACAAACACATTTTGCACCAAATTGATCCAAATTGAACTAGTGGCATGGGGCAAAGGCGACCTTGGAGCCGAAATATGTTTTTTTTTTAAGGATACCAATGTTGGGAGATGTTGGGAGAACAATTTGGATCCATCCTGGACATGGTTCCATATGCTTTCTACATGTCGTAGAGCATATTTGCCTACATTATATTCTATAATTTATGCACACATTGTACTTGCAGATAAGTCTACAAGTATCTATGATACTCCTAGATGTACAGCATATATTGTAGGTAAAACAATAATAAACCATCCCCCAAATCACCATAAATAGGTGGTATAAACCATTCCCAAATGGGTGGTTTATTATTGTTTTACCCACATTACATGTTTTTTAATATATATATATATGGTATATATGGTATATACTGGTCTTATTTCCATGACACACCATGTTTTTTGCCGCTAGGCTCCGCCACTGTGCTGCCGTGCGACCTGGACCTGAGCCAGTTCCGGGGCCTTCATTTGGAGGTGCCCGGGGTGACGACACAACGGGGAGCCGGGGATGGATGGCTCCACTCATTGAAATGGTGATATTAGGGACATATATGATGGAATATACCCTCTGGTAATTAAATGTAGCTATTGAAGCCATGGCCATAGAAATAGTGGATTTTCCCATTCAAAATAAGGTGATTTCCCATAGTTATGTTAGTTTACCAGAGGGAACCTGATCATTGGGTATCATCTATGATGTATTATAATGACATTTAATGACAGAATGAGAAATGATAATGGGATGTAAAACAATATGATGTTGGAATTGGAGGATCTTCCCGCGCGGTTAATCACCAATAGTTATTCAATAGTTAGTTAGTTCATCTATAGATGGGATAAGACACGAAATGGGGACGAATCCGATATTAACCACTTACGATTCGTCGGGTGATCCTCCAAAAACAGCCCATTGAAATGGTGATATTGGGGATGCTGACTATGGCAGTATGTTTAGAAAAACATTACCACCTTTTTCGGATGTAAAATCTCTGTTTCGTTTGATGGGTTTACCATGCTTTACCACATGAATTTGACAGTCATTGAGGTTGTTTGCCCAGCTGTAACTTATGAATCATGGATATTTCAATTCACTAAGTCGGATGCCCCTCCAAGTATCGGAATCGGTTGAATGACAACGACCTCACCAAGACGTTCCAGGATGGATCATGGAGAAGGGGGGAAGGGACCAGCCAACCGCAGAGATCCGTTACTAAGTGGGAACATCAGGCTCAATTGAAGTCAGGCTAATTGAAGCCGAAATGGGTTGGTGAGATTGAACATGGGGTTTTGGTACGAAGAGAAAGATGGTTTGGGTATTTACAAAAACTGAAGATGAATTGAAGTTTATGCAAAGCCACTGCTTGCGGAAAGGATCTGTTCGTCATTGTTCTCAAATTTCCTCCTGCGAAGCTATTATTGGAGCTCCAAAATTCTTGCAGCAGGAACATCACCTGCCGAAACCCCAGAGCCCCATTGAGGGCAGCCGAACCACTTCCTGCCATCGCCGGTCACCCCCGAACTCCGGCCTCAGGGGCAAAAATGGCATGCAAGGCACGCAGAAAACTCAGGATCTCGCCGGAAGATATATCAAATCAGGTCCACTTTATGAAGTAGGGAGAGAGAGAGCATCCTTCAACTGTTGCAATGCCTTTGTTTGGCTTAAAACCATCCATTCGAAATTCCAGCAATTGAATTAATCCAGCTTTTTGGATGCGAGGGACCCCTTAAGATCCTAAGTGGGTACATTTCGCATGACAGATACGACCTATAGTGATATTTTTTGGAATATACTCCGGTTACCACCGCTTCCTAGCTGGGATAACCACAGAAGTAGCCATCCTTTGTCATTACAAAGATGTTTCATCTTTCATCCCACCAGTGGGATGATGATGATGAAGAGGAGGATGATGATTTGGTATATTAGATATATATGGCATTATGATCATTATAACTTATTCCTATAGTTTGTATATTCCGTGATCTTAGGGACGGATTAATAAGGGGGAACCCCCCCTTGCAACAATATAAACCCTCCCCGCAATTAGGATTTCAATTTCAAACAGGTTTCAAACAGTGTTGAAACAGCTCTTGTTCACAGGGCAATGATATAAAGTGTCCCCCGCAACTAGAATTCTTTGAGGGTTTCAGTTTCAAAATGTTTCAAATAGGTTCCAAACAGGTCCCGGTCATTTCATTTGCTTTTAGCATCTTTTAGCTTTTTCCCGAATGCGTAGCAAGGGTTCCTGCTTCACTCTGGGGGTTCGGGGTTGAGGGTGTGTTCGCCAGACGCTGCGTAACCGTCCGCTGCCGCCGGCAACCGTTCGCAACCGTCCACAACGGTCCGCAACCGTTGGCGTAAGGTCGCTATGGCCGTGCCTCTGGCGAGTTCTGCAAAAGTGGTCATTTTTTGAGGCTTCAAACGTGTCAAAACCTCGGCACTTCGTGGCATTCCAGCATGTTTCATCACGTGTCGTCATCTAGTGCTCACAAGTCAATTGGTCACTTGCTGGCATCCCATATGCGGTACAAAGCTTCTGGATCCCCGGAACAGTGTTGCCCGAGCAGTTTTTTTGGAATGAAATCAATGTCAGATGCTGCGTTTTTTTCGTGTCCCGGGGCTGACCTGCATGGTTGCTTGAACAGAATGCCGTCCACACAATTTTTTTGGCTTGCTGTGTAATTTTTTGCACCATTTGCAAGCCACCTCGCGCCATGGCCGCTGAGCACGTCCAGCTCGCCGAGTTGCTCGGGCGGAAGGTTCACCACGTCGACACTGCAGGCGACGAAAGAATCCTGGTGATGGTTGGACTTCGCATGGACGGTTGCTTCCTGGTGAAAAGTTTCTGGCGGCACATCAAAATGGCCGGACCGCGCAGAGCTTGAAGCCAGCCAGAGGCCTCCACACTCCACACTTTACACTTGACACTGTGCACTTCATACTTTACACTTTACACTCCACACTCTACACTTTACAGTGCAGTTTGCACTTTGCAATCCAAACTCCACACTCTACACCCCACACTCCGCACTCTACACTTTACATGTCACATTTTATACTCCACACTTTACAGTTTACACTTTGCACTCCCATCCTTTCACATATGTAAGGTTTTCGTCTCTATGTGTTTCGACATTTGTAGCACCAACATACGTGTGAGCATTCCGGTTCGTGGGCTGTATCTTGTTGTTTATCTAAACTAATGTAATACTAATGTTATTTTGTTTTTACGGCGTTTAAATTACATCTACCTAAACTGATTTTTATTATCAATCACAACTACATCTTAATTATTCTTACTTGACGTTTAAGCTGAATCCATTTTCCTCAACTAATTGGTTTTCTTACAAAAGGGGATTCAAAGGTCAAAATGGCGCTTGATGGTTGGATGCTCTACACATGCTGCTTTTTCGGCCTTCAAACTGGTTTCAATCTGGTTTGAGATTTCAAACTGAGGTTTTTAGTAGGAAAATCTGTTGGAAATGGAGGTTCTTAAAAGAAAATAAATCACTTGTATATAAATGGCGGTTTTAGTGGGAAACCTATGGTACATGGACGTTTTAGTTGGAATATGAGGTAACCCCGGAAAAAAATACAAGATTTCCGGGGATAGCTAGTTGAATCCTCACCAGATTGTTTCCCAAGAATCAAGAAGCGAGCTTCGCCATCAACAAGAAACAAAAGAGAACAAGCACCCGCAAAAGGCCTGGATTGAGAGGTTCAATAGTAGCAAAATAGAAGTGTAAGTGAGGCAAGGCAATTGGCCTCACTTTCCACAAACCAAAATCATGTAACAAGAACGGAAAACAAATTCTGCAACATAATTGATTTCAAACGTACCTCAAATTTACAACGAAGGGACCTCGAATGTACCTCAAACTCATTTAGCTGCAAAAAAGAGGTGTTTCAGATAGGATTGGGAACTTGAAAACTGCTGTAGGGGTACGTGTGAGGTACATTTGAGGTCCATTTGAGGTATATACATTTAGGTGCAAACATGGTTTTCTCATTTTTTGGGTGACTTGGTTTTGGAAAGCGAAACCAATTTCCTTGCCTCAATTGCAACTCTATTTGGTTCCCATTGAGTTTCGATTTGGAAGTAGTTTTTCATTGAAACCTCCATTTACAAGGAAATTTGCACCCGAAAATTTCAATTTGAAACCAATTAGAAACCAATTGTAAACTAGTCTGAAACCAGCTTGAGAACAGGAGATCTACCCGAAATCCATTTTCCCATGCTGTGTAATTGACAAGGCCCCCAAACGGGTGTTTAAAACCAGTTTGAAACCAATTTGAAACCCTAGAAAAAATGCAATTAGGGAGCGGTATGGCCGGCTTAATTCTTGCTGCAGAATATTGGATAATGCAACCATCCCTTTCCTCCTTCCTGGTCACAGTTGAAGGCTCAGCTGGGGTTTCTAAAGCATTTCAGACCAGTTTCAGAACCCCAGAAGGGACAGGTTTGGAACGGAAAAAAACAACTCAAAGGTCACAATGGTGCTTGGATGGGTGGATGCTCTACAAATGCTGCTTGTTAGGCTTTCAAACTGGTTTCAAGCTGGTTTCAGACAGGTTTCAAATTGAGGTTTCAGTGGGAAAATTCTTTGTAAGTGGAGGTTTCAATGAGAAAATCACTTGCAAATGGAGGCTTTAGTTGGAAAATCCCTTGTAAATGGAAGTTTTGGTGGGTAAATCACTCGCAAATGGATGTTTTAGTGGGAACAGGGAATGCCAAATACTAAAAGTAAAGGGGCACAATTGAAAACCAACAGCCAAAAAAATGGTGGGCCCGAAAAAAAAATTATTGTGGGGTGTTTTCATGACCAACAACATAACCGAATACTAAAAGTAAAGGGGCGCAATTGAAAACGAATACAACAAAAAAATGGGTTTGCCCGGAAATTTTGCATTATTGAAGGGGGTTTATTAATCCGCCCCTATAGGATCCAAACACTTCCTTGGAACGTCCTTCAAAACCTTAATTATACCCCAAACACTTCTGAATAGAAGGTACTTGGATCCATGGGGACTAGTATGTATTAGTATTGTATAGTATTGTTGTTATGATGCTATGGTTATCATCATGATCATCACTCTGCTCCTCCAACCCCATCCTAAGCTCCTGCCAGGAACCGAGATCCAACTACCGGAAAGTGTTGTTCAGCCATCGGGACAGACCTCCTCCCAAGGGGGTCCCCCTAATTGGCTTGAAGCACTCCAGGAAAACCACGGAAAAAGATGGAAAAAGCACTTGTAGGCGATGAAAAAATGAAACCAAGTATTTGAGGGACCATTGATTCTTTAAAAAAAATATGAATTGGGGATGGGAGTATTGAACAGAGATCCTTTGTCCATTTTCCGTACTTTGCATCCTTTTTGACGATTTTGATTACACAGATCTTTTGACATGGCTTGAGACCAGAAACACATCTTGGAAATAAATATCAATGAAATCATAATATGAATGCTCCAATTTTGGCACCACAAATTATCCCAGACTTGGAGGATTGGGAAAAGTTACAGGAAGTCCCTTTATTTGGGTGTAAAGGCAACCGTTTCCTGAAAATGTTCATTAAAATTTATCGCGATTGAAATTAACCTGAACATCAGAAGGCTCTGGCTTTGCTGTGTGGCCACCATTCGCCAATCCCGTGTGCCCACGAAGCCATGTTTGAGAATGCCAGATTCCGAAGCTTCCATTATTCAAGTGTGGAAGTGTAAAGAATCTTGGACCTTTTTTGAAAGAAAACCATTTGGCGATGGCTCAAACTTCCCAAATTGAATGGTTTGATGTAAAACAACATCTCCATGCGCATATTTGAATATGTTTTGAGCCATAGCAAGAATCCATGCACCGGCCACGCCACGGCGCAGCAATCGGGTAGGAGCTGGAACACCGACCAATGTCTACTGAAACCGTCACAGGACTGCGGTGAAGTTCGAATTACTGGAGTGGTTTGCATATTTGGCTTGGTCCAAACACAGGTTTTACCAAGAAAGGGGGAATTGTTTCACCAAACCATCGAATTGGGGGGTAAGTGACAATTTTCAGACAAATGCATAGAATTATAGCATCTTATTGCGACGCCTGAAGTAGATGTAAAACAGTCCAAGTATGAAGTAAATATCATCCAACACATCTTGGAACAACTTCACAATCAATACCCTTCAACTTGCCAGTTTTTTTGATGATTATCCCAATTGACCAACATTGAATATATAAATCATTATTGGAATTGGTGGATCAACCATCAATCAGAAAAGAATTGATCGTAGAACTGTTGCTACAAAAATCCAACTTTTTTGTTGGATGAATCCCACGCTTTGATGCTTAAATTCCCAGTTTTCATGGTATTCCAGGACATGTAGATCCTCATTTTTGATGCTCCATTCCCAAATTTTGGCTTTTGCTGTCCCAGGTTTGATGGTGAGTTTGTAGGTGGTTTAACCATATACTCAATCCCAGTAGTATATTCATGTAATATACATAGCAATATTGCGGTGGCTTCCCAGTTAAGAACACATGTTACTGTTAGAGTATCGAACCCCCCAAAAAGATAGGAACGTAATTAAACTATCACTATACTTTTAGATTCGAATTTGACCAACCTCTATCTTTTTGGGGATTACTTTGATGGTTATGGCAACCATTTACCGCCGCGAAGGATGCACCCTTGGCGGGGATGGTGAGTACCGTGGTCTGTGATGTCTCGGGTTGGCAGGTGGCACCCTGGAACTTTCTGGCGGACGCTTGGCGAAACGCGGACGCGAACAACGCGGTGGCTTTCGCGCCGGTGGTGGGGTCTGTTTTCATGTGGGTCTGTCTGAGAATGGGGTATAGCCCCAAATCATCCATTTTCATGGGAAAATGTTCGTGATTAATAGTGATTAATGGGATGATTAATGGGATAGTTTTATCATCCATTTTCATGGGAAATACGAGGATTCACCAATGGATTTAGAGGTCCCCTATTTAAAAAGACCAACCCATCTTGGTTCTACTTCTAGGCTATGAAGGGATCAGCCAAGAATCCATGGGATTTCTAGCACCCATGACGACCGGGGTCATACTCAACTACTATCATCTGCTATCCCATTTCGAACGGGGTAAACCTGCATTGGGGTTTACTATTGAGAATTCCATCCCCCATTCATATTAAACAACCCATTCTATGGTCCCAAATATGTGTAGATTGTGTAGATCCCCTACCCTTTTTTGGCATGATTTATGGGGGGTGTTAGATATCATTGGTGTTCTACCAGCCCATTGAAAAAGGGATCAGCCAACAATCCATTCTTGGAATAAAACTATAAACAAAGCAGTAAAACCAGTTTAGCAACCAGGCTTTTGATATTGCTCCAACAGGGATCCGGGAACACTGGGATTATAGCTGATATGAATATTTACGTATGTATGTACATAATATATATATATATATAAATTACATGTAACATATAATATATATATATATATACGATTAATAAACATATACAGAATTGAGTGATTATGGTTGTTTCCAACCACTTTATAGCTTCTTTTAGAATCGAGCTTTGGGATGATGATCTCTAGAGACTCTGCTCTCCAGGGGATGGGTGAAAAAAACACCAAGCAGTGTTCGTTGTTCAAGTTGGGATTATACTATCAGAATGGGGGATCTTCATGACTGTCTTCAAGGCTGAATGGGGATATTTGCCCATGTCAATGGATTTCTTGTATATGGAATATGTTTCAAGGGGAAATCTACAGCCAAGGTCTTTTTTCGGCCATTCTGGGAGGGCGCCCAAGTGAAACAACGAGATGGGAACCACACATTCCGCTGACTTTTGGATGTCCTTTCCTACTGGTTGGTTGATTAAGGGAGGGGCTACCCCCCATATTGATGATATCGGAAGACACCACCGTTGACTTTGAGATATGCTAAAGTTTTGATGCATGCTCATGTGATTGGGGATGGTGTAAGAAGCAAAAAGTGGTAGTTTAAGGTTTTCGATGTTTTTTCAGTCTTGAGAGGTTCCGCACGAGATCGAACCAGCCAGAGTGTCAGAATGCTTCATCCAACATCTGGAGACGTTATCATCGATACATTGAATTAGGACAGGTCAACATGCAAAAATTCTGCAGTCATATCAAGATATCGAAGAAGGGTTTCCAATACAAAGCGATGTCCTCACTCCTCGCAAGCGATAACTGGACATGAACATCCTGGCTAAGAAATTCCCTGTTGATCCAACTACCTTCTCAGGAAGTGTCTGGGGTATAATTTAGGACTCTAAGTACCTTCCAAGGAATTGTTTGGATCGAGAGGGATTGTATATGCACTAAACACATCTTTCCCCAGACTTTTGGGGGTATGTGGGGGTCCGGTTGCAATGGATGAAAGGAGTGTCCACCAAGTCAACCATGCTCTAGGATCCGGTATCGGTCAAACAGCCTTCTCAAAAACTTTCTAGCACAGTCATATGCGCAAGTTTACGCCTTTCAGCCCTTGACTTCAACATAGATCAGCATGGAACTTGTTCAACCATATTTGGGACGATGGTCCCCGAGAGCTGATATTTTTTTCGGTTGAAACCACCAACCACTGAAGTTTCAGTGGCAAATTCCTATAACAAAACGAAACTGATCTGGAAAGACGTGGCTAGCAATGATGGTCGGATTTTAGCAAATCCAGAGCTGGAGAGGCTTAGAAGCTCTCAATAACAGGGACAGAAGTCACAGCTCTCAAGAACGGGGATAAAAAAGCAGCAAGACACACACACACACGAAGTCAGAAAAAAATGAGGACCCTTCAATCGCAAGATCTTGAATCCAGCTCAAAATTGTTTGAACCCACGAGATAGCCACACAGATTGATAGAAAGCTATTTGATTCACTTGTTCGTAATCCTTTTGCAATGGTGCGTCATACAGTGCTTCTCCGCAGTGATGGTGTAGCTGTTGCTTGCGGAAGAGATAATCAAGGACAGTGTCACATTCCACCTCTGGACGAGGGAGTGTCCTACAGTCAGGTTTCTGCAGGTTACGATCACACCGTGCTTCTCCGAAGTGATGGTCGTGCTGTTTGTTGCGGACAAAATGATTTTGGACAATGTGACATTCCACCTCTGGAACCAGGTGGGTTTGCCTGAAAATGGTGTTTCCCCAAAATCGCATAGCTTATCATCATTTTCCATGGTTGGAGTGGTATACCCCTATGTTTAATTATCATCATTTGGTTTATCATCATTTTTCCCATATTTTTCCCTATGTTTCATAGACTTTTTCCGATGTTTCATATATTTTCATATCCACTGTGGGGGTTGATCCCGCATTTCCACAGCCAGGTATATCGTACACCCAGGTCTCAGCAAGCTGTCGCAACACCGTGCTTCTCCGCAGTGATGGCTGGGTGGTGACCTGTGGAGACGGTGGAGGCGGCCATATCCCACCTCTGGAGGATGGAACGTTTTACACCCAGGCGCCAGTTGAGTCCTAGGAGTCCACATGGTGGTCTATTGATGGATGATATTCCCAGGATATTTCATTAATGTGGGTAAAACAATAATAAACCACCCATTTTGGAATGGTTTATACCACCTATTTATGGTGATTCGGGGGATGGTTTATTATTGTTTTACCCACATTATTTATAGAAAAACATATAATATATATGATATTATGATAATCAATATGAATAGGGGATTTCTCATTCTTGATGGATTCTACTCCCAACAGTTGGCGCAGGTTTCTGCAGGCAAGTATTTCGCCGTGCTTCTCCGCAGTGATGGCCATGCTGTTCCCTCTGCTCTACAAGGAGAACCAGGAAGAATTCCGCCTCTGGAAAATGGACTGCGCTACACCCAGGTGTCGGTCGGCTGGTATCACATCGTGCTTCTTCGAAGTGATGGAAGTGCTGTGGCAAGCGGATGCAATCACTGTGGACAGTGTGACATTCCACCTTTGGAAGAGGGACTGTCCTACACCCAGGTGGCTGCAGGCAAAGAGCATACTGTGCTTCTCCGAAGTGATGGCTGGGTTACAGCTTGTGGAGCAAATGGGGCTGGACAATGCTACGTTCGGGCCTTGGATGAGGGGATGTTGTACACGCAGATTTCAGCAGGCAGGTCTCACACAGTGCTGATCCGCAGTGATGGGAGTGCTGTTACTTGCGGGGAGAATGATGACGGACAATGCAGCATCCCGTCCCCTGAACCTGGCACTTTCTACATTGGCAATCATGTGCCATGGCGGTCTCAGCCCTTCCCCCTAGTTTTTTTCAAAAGATGTTTCACTTATATAATTTGGATATACAGTATCAGTTTATAATAATCTATAATCTAACATGGCCAGAAGTTGAACTTTTGGAGAGCTGGGAACCAGGTGCCACTGGGAAGAGAACATATTTTGCAACTCGAATGTGTTCTTGAAGACGATGCCATCTCGTTGACCTGCTCCACTTTGGTCGGGGAAGAAAAGGTCCACATTCGAAATGCGCAGAGGTTTGATTTGCTTTGGGATATTCAAAAACGCATCGCACGTGAATTGAAGATTGGTGTGCAGAGTCTTCGTGTTGTCCTACCGGACGGACGCCTGCTGACCACGGCCTGTCGTGCAAATCCTGTGGTCACCGTGGGGGATGTCTGCCGGGAGAGTCCAAAGAGACGGCGCTTGGTGTAGTTTTGGGGCGCCAACGGCGCAGCCCTTAGAATCTATTCGCGGTTGAGCCGAAGATTACTGCCTGGACGGTTCAAAATGGGCGGCTTTGGCATGGTGAGCATCCCCAAGTGAAGGTGGACAAGTCATAGGCTTTTCAAGCCAAAGCAATTCCGCGGCCAGTCCGAGTCTGTACAAACAACATCAACCATCTCTTGATCCCCCATTGTCTTATTCTCATACCGATTGTCTTCCAATTGGAGGGCTGAAACAATCCCCTTTCTCTGGGTATTCAATCTCAAGTAGCCTGACAAAAAACTTTTGTACCTACTTACCAAAGGGCATACTCTTGTGCCCACTTGCCTCAATACATCACCCGAGTTGCAAGGTGTCATTGATCAAGATTGCCAGATGGTGTTTGGATATGGGTCCACAGCAGGCACATGACACCCAAGCATGTTGGTTGGAATTTTAACTACCTCACTGCGATGTCACCGTAAATGATGGCTGGCAAGGGGAATATTTTCCAAATAGCATTATTTCAGGTTGCTGAGTTCTTCTGATTGCAACGGAGAATTCATTCATTGTTCAAGATCATCAACCATTATGTTTGGCCTAACTAAAGATACCCTCTGGTAAACTAACATAGCTATTGAAAATGGCCATTTGTAGTGGATTTTTCCATGAAATATAGTGATTTTCCATAGCTATGTTAGTTCACCAGAGGGTAAATTGAATATATGGAGGTTTCCTAAGACATGGGTACCCCCGAATCATCCATTTTCTTTTGGGATTTTCCATGACATAAACCATCCAGCTATTGGGGTACCGGGGAAATGACATGAAACCAACTCACCAGCCGAGGACCCTGAGGACCAGTCAGGAGCTGCGGCCTGGGTAAACCTTGGGTGGCTTAAAGTTTTTTATTTTTGAAAAGCTAAATAGATGTAATTTGATATAAGTGTAATAATACATACATATATCCCATACACATAAACTATTGTTGACTAGAAATTATATATTGTTATTGTTTTGACAACTATCGTCAGTTGTGCCGTCAATGGCGAATGTATATTAATGATATCCACTGATATCCTGCCAAGATATGCCAAGACTATCTATCTATCTATCTATCCATCTATCTTTCTATCTATCTATCCATCTATCTATCCATCTATCTATCTATCTATCTATCTATCTATCTCTATCTATCTCTATCTATCTCTATCTATATCTATCTATATCTATCTATATCTATCTATATCTATCTATATTTGTTTATATCTATCTAGACCTGTTTATATCTATCTATATCTATCTATATCTATCTATATCTATCTATATTTGTTTATATCTATCTAGACCTGTTTATATCTATCTATATCTGTCTATATCTTTCTCTATCTATCTATATCTATTTATATCTATCTATATCTATCTATATCTGTCTATATCTATCTATATCTATCTATATCTATCTATATCTATCTATATCTATCTATATCTATCTAAATCTATCTATCTATTTCTATCTATTTCTATCTATTTCTATTTCTATCTATTTCTATCTATGTCTATCTATATCTATATCTATATCTATCTATATCTATCTATATCTATCTATATCTATCTATATCTATCTAAATCTATCTATCTATATCTATCTATTTCTATCTATTTCTATTTCTATCTATTTCTATCTATTTCTATCTATATCTATCTATATCTATCTATATTTGTTTATATCTATCTATATCTATCTATATTTGTTTATATCTATCTATACCTGTTTATATCTATCTATATCTGTCTATATCTTTCTCTATCTATCTATATCTATTTATATCTATCTATATCTATCTATCTATCTATCTATCTCTATCTATCTCTATCTATCTATCTATCTATCTATCTATCTCTATATCTATCTATATCTATCTATATCTATCTATATCTATCCATGTCTATCTATGTCTATCTATATCTATATCTATCTATATCTATCTATATCTATCTATATCTATCTATATCTATCTATATCTATCTATATCTATCTATATCTATCTCTATCTATCTATATCTATCTATATCTATCTATATCTATCTATATCTATCTATATCTATCTATATCTATCT
>BGPT01001191.1:213072-238195 GCA_003297045.1 Symbiodinium sp. clade C Y103 | reverse complement strand
GAAGCTTTTACACACAGCAAGCTTTTACACACAGCAAACTTTTACACAGAGAAGCTTTTACACAGAGAAGCTTTTACACAGAGAAGCTTTTACACACAGAAGCTTTTACACACAGCAAGCTTTNAAGCTTTTACACAGAGGAGCTTTTACACACAGAAGCTTTTACACAGAGAAGCTTTTACACACACACACACCACACACAAGCTCTTACACTGAACCGTTTCTACACATGGTCGCGCTAGAAATTNACACACAGAAGCTTTTACACAGAGAAGCTTTTACACACACACACACCACACACAAGCTCTTACACTGAACCGTTTCTACACATGGTCGCGCTAGAAATTGCAGCTCCAAAACCGAATCTCGACGCCGACGCCGAAAAAATCACGATTTTGCAGACTTTTTAATAAGAGTTTTAATAGGAAAATCACCAGCCCCAAAATGAGAAAATCTGCTGACAAATCACCTTGGTAACCTGGATGTAGCCATTCCAATACGATTTACGAGGTCCAGCTGCAAAACTCAATGGTATTACGCACGCAGCCGTGACCCAAGGAACCTTGACGCAGCCATTACAATGCGAGTCGCATACATTGCATTGCAAAACACAAAAAACTACGCGCAACACCGCAAGAAATTGCAGCTCCAAAACCGAATCTCGACGCCGAAGCCAAAAAAGTCACGATTTTGCAGACTTTTTAATAAGAGTTTTAATAGGAAAATCACCAGCCCCAAAATGCAGAAAATCTGCGGACAAATCACGATCGCAGCCTAGGTTCAGCCATTCCAATACGATTTACGATGTTCAGCTGCAAAACACAATAATGAATGTCCAACTGCAACTGGGGACTTTGCAATCAGCATCTGGGGTCTGGATTTGGGCGTCCGCCCGTGGCCATTAGGGCTCTGCATTGGGCACTTGTTTTCCATGCTGCGCCATGGTGGCATGGTGCTTCTGCTCTTCTGATGAAGAGGTGGCCGAGGAGGGCCACAGATTCCATCTAGCTTGTATCTTTTCTGGTCTTGCATTCTTTTAAGACCGTTTTCTAGATGTGCATCCACCCATTGACAGGAGAAAATGATATCCCTATCAGTCGAGCAGTTTGGCTACATCTACTGTGGAGAGAAAATACGCCAAGATGCGGGTCACTCATCAAAATTCTTACGCACAAAATTTGGAAAGAATGTAACCAGCGTGGACTCCGATTCAAACAATTTTCATGTCCAACGTTTTCACAACTCAGGCTTGGATTGGTGGTTCAGAAACTGGAAACAACCCTTTCCATATGCTTCTGACTGCTACTTGGCAGCATTGGAACCTTGGTCCACCAAAATTGGAACCCATGTCACCTTGAATTCAGGTTCTGGGATGGACACCCCGTTGACTGCCTTGCAGTTGCTGCTCCCCAGTGCCAAGAAAGACTTGCTGACATACATGCCTCTCAGACCCAAATTAGATGGACTTGTGCGCTGACGTGGCACACAACTTTGATGTACCGCGTCGTTGGCATTGAAGTCGCCAAGGTCAAACAGCGAGCGGGATTCCACAGCCAGGAGGTATTTGGAGCTCAATCACCCAAAGCCTTTGCATGGGCACCTTGCCTGCGCATTGTTTGGGTGCACATGCCTGCAACACATTTAGATCTTTTCCTATCAGTTTCAAACACCTGAGATCCTATGATGATATCTTCAAGACCAACTATGCTCGACTTCAGCGCAAGGTGTGCATTTGGAGTGAAACTGACAGATTGCATTCCATGACACAGGCCATCAATCTATTCACTAAGAGTAGGCCCGCAGGTGCCCCATACAATATGTTATGTAATATTACGTAATATGTATTTGCCTTTAGGATCAGAGATGGGAAAATCTTGGGATATCTGTCTAAAGTTGTCTTGTGAAGCCAACAAGTTGTTTTGTGAAGCCAAAGCCTATGCATGGGAGGTCCTTCTATATTGCCGGATTTCCTTGCACTCCATTTAGCTCTTTGCATTGGCAGTCGCTTCTCTTACAAGAGGCCGCTGCTAAACCAATGTACCGTGTCTTGGATAATTTGGCGGCTTGCTCGGCCCCAGCTCCTTGACTTGAACTGCAAAAACAATGACGTCAATGTAAAACTTATCAACCGTTACCGTTTTGTTTCCAAGTTGGAAATTGACAGCCCTTTGAAAAATTGAGGTTGGCATTTTGGAGAATGTCCAGGGGTTCAAAAAGGTGAAATCTGAGTTTGAGAAGCTTTTGGAGGAGAAGCTGCCGGAGCACCATGATTCTGAATTATTGTTACATGGGGACCCTTGAGACATTTTAAGTTGACGTCTTGGTGTCCCTTTTTTTTCCTTGGATTAAGGTATCAATACGCCTATTTGGATCTCAATGCGTGTCTTGGTAGATCGGCTTTGGCCGACTTGAGAATCATAAATATATCCAACACAGTCCCAATCTACAACTCAGAATAAACACACTCAGCGCCTGTGCCAAGGAAAGACTACGGGCACCCAGTGAGTCGCAATCGGCTGTACATCGTGCTGGTGAAGTGGGAATTCATGGTCGCTGCTGCAAAATCGGACTTCGCCGGTTTCTGTGCTGACGTCTGCAATGGGCTCAAACACAGCTCTGATGTGGATTGGTTCCTTTGTCTAAAATTATCTAAAACAATGACCTTGGAAAACATCATGGCAGTAAATTTGGGACTTCATCATATCCTTAACATAAAACTTGGGATTTCATGACGTCTTTGAATTTAAGGAGTGACCTCCTGCTGGAAAAGGGTCATCCGTTGGTGAAGGAGGCCATGCAAAAGCGATCCAAAAAGAGGAAGAAACTGTTCTTTGTCAAGCCCCTTGGCTTTGGAATGGTGTTATACTCAACCCAAAACCGAATTTATTGGCAACAAAGTGTGATTTTGACATTTTGACCTCATTAAGGCAACCTCCTGGCTTTGGCAACAAATGGAAATCTGCCCACAAGGTTTGGGCGAAGCAAAACAAAATCAAGGCTCATACTGAAATCACAAGCAGTGATGTCCAACCGCATGAAACTACAGTATTTTTCCCTAAGCTGTTTGTGCCCCCATTTGTCAGGTGAAGTCGGCAAAAGGTACGTTTCAGTCGAAACACCCAGCTGGTCTCGATCAAATCACTACACGAAGAGAGTTGCAGGCTTGATATTTGTTGTGTGATGATTGATGTATGATGATATGCAATCATCCCCTCCTTGACACAGATTTAGTATATAATATAAGATGCTCTTATCTTGCAACACTGTGTCAGGCAATGGACTTGTTGTTCAAAAAGTATGGCAACATCCGTGCCCTCAACAGCAGTCAAGCAATCCACCGGATGGGTCCAGTGATGGGGGAGGCTGCACTTCCCTGCTTAACGCTTTGCTCTCAGTTTGATTTCAACATCGCTTTAGAGGTCGCTTCATGTTCATTTCGAAACAAAACAATTGTTCATTCTATGTTGCTCTTGAGGCCAAACGGGAAACATTTCATCGGATCCCAGAGTCGATATTTGACAGGTAACCCAGCTGAACTTTACAATATCCAGTCCCACTTCAGCACAGCTAGCCGCACGCCACTCAGGTGTCGAAGCCCTGATCCTGCATGGGATGCCAGTGGATGCTCTCCACACAGAGAGCTTCAGTGACCGGGATTCTTGCTAGCAATTGGTTCCATCATTAGCAAAGTTCAAAGGCGAATATGTCATTACTCATTACACTTGGTTGGTTTCTCAATCCAAGGAGTTATTTCAATTGGCTGGGAATGGGATGGCTATGCGCTGCGTGATGGTAGCCATAGCAGTGGCACTGAAAAGTGTGAATCCACAACTTGTCAAAGGTTACATGCGAGCATAGGTGTGCAATGGTGTACAGCTCCAAAGATCTCACTGGAAGGCAACGATGAAAAGGCTTGCATTTTCTTAGGTTGAACCTTTTCAAACGTCAGCGCCAAAACTCGGCCAAGTCTTGATGGATTTTCCTTGAGATGGCTATACCCTACAAAGTCTTTAAAGTCTATGTTGGATGATAAAATCAACTCAATTTTGAAAAACAATTTTTGAAAGCGACTCCATCCATTTCCATCCGTTTGACATTTGTTCAAGAGCGGACTGTCCCCTGGACCCACCGTGGGCACATGCCCGTCCTTCATCGGTATGATGATGATGCGGACCGATTGTTGCAGCCTTCGAAGGGGAAATGGCGATATGATGTGACTTCAGATGAGGCAGCTGAGAAACTTAGCTGAATGTACATCACCGGATTGTCAAATTTTACCGCAGAATGATGTTTCTCTTCAAAACACCCCCAAACCTAGGACGGAAGAATCAGACTCCACTGGCTCCGATTCAGATGATCCCAGTTCTGAGTCTGAGTGTCCGCATGGCAATCTGGTTGACTTGAGACTTGCTGCTCTCAATTCTTTGCACACCTTGAATGAAAATAGCGATGATTCAGTTTTCTCTTCTCATGGGATGTGTCCAAAGAGAATAGCCGGAGTTCTGAAAAACCCACCTTGCGAGTGTAAATGCTCTCTCCCTGCCAAAGTTCTGACAACAGCCTGCCGGGGCTTTTGGAGCCTACCGAAGCAATCTCAAGATGCGTTGCTTTGGAGCCTACAGGCTCAAAAGGGTTCTACCAAAAGAACGTGGAGCATTGAAGGACCCCAAATGCTGACATATTGATTCTGTGTTTCCCTTTGTTTCCTATACCTTGTGATCTTACTTTGGTTTTTGCTCCCCAGGATTCCCGCTGTGTCGTTTGGCATGGACTCGGTATCTAGGGGTTGGCAAGCAACGGCTGGATCGGTGCAAACGTGTTTTTCATGGGATCGACGACCGAACCATCAATCAAGGATCTATGGCGGCAAAAAAGAAAATCTGGGTACTTGTTGGTATCTAATATGTAAGGATCAAAAAATATTATTTTAGTGAATTGGGGGATGTGGCCAAAAATCTAGAATAAAGACCAAGGTGAAACCACGCGGGCTGCTACCCAAACTGCATCAGCGAACACCTTCCTTGGGCACCTCTACTACACAGCTGCAGAGTCAATGCCTACACGGTAGCCTTTCTGAATTCTATTGTAGGTGTTCTTCTGTGCATATTGTAGAAGCAGCTTCAAAGCCACCAGCTGGTCTTTATTTTTCAAAATCAAGCGTCTGAGGTTTTCAGCTTCTTCTGACGCAGCGTTTTCTCGAGAGGATGATGAGTTGAGGGAAGACTTGTTGAAAAAGCTGATCAGCAGAAAACTCACTGGACCGACCTTAGAGATCATGGACATGATGGACCCTTCAAGACTTCCCATTCGGGAACTTCCTCCCGGGAACACATCTTCCTTGTTCTTGATGTACTTAGGCTGGTGCAAGGTATCATCTATGCACGATCCCTGTAGCAAATCGACGTTCTATGCAGCTTGGAAATCTTGGTCGCAATGCCTTCGTTTCCGCAGACGGAGTGAACATGCAACGTGTGTTACATGCCAGCGGTTGAAAGCACAGATTCATTCCGCAAAAGACGGGATCTTAGTTGTTCAAAAATTTTGAAATACTTATGGGCATCCACTCCCTGCAGTTCAGAAGTACAAGCTTCATCAAAACTTGATGCATCCTGTCCTGAGGATTTCCAGGAGCACGCGAATCTTTGCAACCGTCTCTTGACCCACTATAGTGATCAATACCGAGACCGTATGGTCTATTGGTCAGCTCGGGAGCGGAGCGCCAATGAGGGCGACATTCTGACAATCATTGTGGATTCTTTTGACCGCAGCAAACTGGCACTGCCCATGTGGCCTTTAGGAAGGACGCCAAAACGGACTCTCTACGAGACCATCCAGAGACACTCATTCTTTATCTAGTATTACTGGGTTCGGGGTTTTGGGTTTCGATGGTCCTTTGAAATTTCTGATTCTGATGTGTATCCAAGGAGCCAGCTTGGTGCTCACAGCTGTCCTGTGTCACGGTCATGGACTGTTTCTCTTCCTAACTGCCCGCGAGGGGATGAGTGCTGGAAGCAATTGGAACTGGGAATGTGTGTCTTGACAAACAAAATGAAATGGGGGATCATAGGGCCAGGGTGGGTTCGAGATTTTGGCATATGTTACATGTTTGTTTATTATCCAGTTTCACGGCAAGTTCATGCAGGGGTGTTTAGCTTGTTTCGCAGGTGATGCGAGCAGTGGAAGGTGTGCATATCAGAACCAGAGCTCAGAATGGACGATGGCCGGAAGAGTTTCTTGGTTCAAATGTATCTCTGTCATACCGACTTGTGTTTTCATTTTTGCCGATGACATCCGAGATTATGGTTGCAATCTGACAACACGGTCAAGGAGATCCGCAACCAGTACGGGTGTAAGATGCTTGGGTGTATGTCTCAGGCTGGCCTGTGGGGGGTGGCGTCATGCCACCACCTGCAGGTCGGCCATACACATGAAGATATCGATGCTATTTTTAGCCTCGTCGCTGTTGCTTTGCGTACTTGCCAATACCAATGCATGCAAACACCCATGGATGTGAAAAAACGGATTGAGTCCAAGATTGGCCACCTTTGGACGAAGAAAGGGCTTCATTTTTCCGTTGAGTTGGTGGACACTGTGACTAGGATCGGTCTTGAAACTTGAAACATTTTATAGACTTGAAACATGTTTTAGACTACTATATTTTCCACCGCGCAAAGTGTTGACAGTGGGTGTTCATCCATTCTGTCTTCTAAGGTACGGGATTGGGTTGCCATCCTTCCTGCTGGCGTTACTTTCAAGAACGCATTCAGAGCCAGAAAGTGGGCTGGCAATGAGGATCAAGCCCCATTACCGCAATCATTTTCTTTCATGCCAAGAGCAGGCATGGTTCAAGATCTTGTTTTTTGATTGCTTGGACCTTTCACCACTTTCACTCTTTGGCTGTTGCGCCACCCAAGTCAGAATGGTTGATTTAAACTGACTTTTTTACTTCTGCTCGCAGGTCTCCCCGACCAAGGGAATAGCCTGGAGATGAGTGATCGAGTTCCACGGGCTTTGAGAGCTGACAATACCATGGATGACATCTTCTGCATGATCAAGGAGAAGATGGCCAGCGATGGCCTGTGCCAGGCTCCTCTGTTAGTGCTGCCGGGATCTTTGCTTGAACAGAGCAAGGAAATGCTGAGACGTGCCAATGACCGGTCCTGCCCCCTTCAGACCTGTCACTTGGATGATGAAAGGCGGCAAGAATTGCGGATGCTGAAAGTTGCCATAGGTAAGGATTTTCCATGTCTTTTAAGAGCCTTGGGATTTTATGAAACCATGATATCAGATGTCAGTTGCAGTGGACAAGTCCCACCGCTTAATTTCTTGCGCCGTGCCAACACGGATCAACGGCGTGATTTGGGGCAAATGGGGTTGGGCCAAAGGCCAAGGACCCCGAAGCCATATGAGCTCCAGGTCACTTTTCACCGGGCTCGTGCGTGAGGCTTCCAACTTGGGGAAAATGATCTTCAGAATAGTCTCAACAGATGTTGATTTATCCAGGAGTGCCGGATCGAAATTGCATTTGTCATTTGTTTATCACTAGAAGAAGATTCGGCTCAACCAGTGGGCAACTTTGACAATGGCATCTGAGCCAGAAGGCCAAGCCTCTGGCCCCATCGAGCAACTTCGGGCCTACTTTGAGAGTGTTTCTCAATTTAACTTTAGGCATCACCAACTTGAACCAGTTGGCATCATCTTAGATCCAGTGATGTTTAGCCAAGGTTGTGGCCAACAAGAATGTTGGACAGCATTTGGCAGAAGTTTTTCAAGATAGAGAGAAGATGAAGCAAGTTTGGTCCTCAAATGTCCTCACAAGACGGTGGCGGAAGATAGAGGGATTGATGAATGGGAACTCCACCCAATTTGGTTCTTCCTCTGGTTAGAGCCATGTCATTTGCCAAGGCCATCGAAAATTTGGTCGAAAAGAACCCGTATGCCAAGTTCGAGAGATCGTTCCTGACCCTGACACCCAATGAGAGCATGGAAGAGTTTTGGTTGCCCTTGAATGCCTTTGACTACAGTGAGAAGGGGAAGAACGGATGTGAGGGGTTTGGAAAACCATGAAGTTTTGGTTTTTACATGGGATTGAGTTAGTTTGAAAACTTCTTTAAGCTTCAGCTTCAACTGTTCTAGAGATTCTAGTGGCCCTGCAGATTTTCCTTCGAACACCCAGATGCAGATCCACTTTCCCGAGTTCTTGCTTCATGGCTACAAATCCTCGATTGGCAACATCGAGTGCAAGTTTCCACACCGCGACAGCACGCGGGCAATTGCTCCGTTCTCCGTGGGCGTTACCGACGGCCACACCAAGGTTATCTTGATGATGACTGTGGTTGCAATGGTGACAGAGCTAGAGTTCGGTCCGGCAGAAATGCAGGACAAGCAGTTGGCCATGGTTCTTGCCAGCTTTGCGCAGATTCGCTGTTCCTATGAACACTATGACAACCCTGCCCATTTTTTCTTGCATTCTTTGAGAAGCTTGATGGTTGAAACAGATTTTCTATGTTTGTTTTGACATTCTTTGAGACGCTTGATGGTTGAAACAGATTTTCTATGTCTGTTTGTGAAAAGTTTACCAAATGCTTTGCGTTGCGTCTCCCCTTCTCGCATCTCTGTCTCTGTCCGCCCAGAAAACTGGCTTTGTGTCAGCAGAGAAGCAGGTTCCCAGCCCCGTTGAGCTGGTTGCCGAGTTGTCACAGGCAGTGGATTTACAGAGGCGCCAGAAACAGGCACCGCTTCGGGATCTTTTGAACAAAATCGCAGCTGATTACAATAAGATGGTAACTCAGAAAAAACACCGGCTGGATGCAGCAAAGAAGAGCTTGGTTCTGAATTTGACCCTGTTTCAAATTTAGCCGAATCTTTTTTGGTGTGATTAAAACTTTTGAATGATTTCGTTTTGGATACAGCCTTTCACCGAAATTTTCAAACGCCCAGGATGAGATGCCCTCCCGATCTCATCAAGTTGCTACATCGCCATTATGATCATTACAAAGCAGAAAACTCAGGACTTTTCTCCTTCTACACTTTCCCCATCCCTATGCGTAGGAAACCACAATGAAAGCTGCTTCTATGCGTAGGAAACCAAAGCCAGTCTTCCCTGAACAGGAGTGCCTCACGAAGTGCTGCAGCACGACTACTTTGTTCCTGGCAGCGTCAGCCGCCAAGAACATGAGCGCTATCGTGGAAAAGATCTCTTCCGTGAGGTGCTCACCGTCACAGCTGAGACCACCATGCTATACTTTGGCAGGGTCATTCAGGACTCCTCATTTTAAATTGCAAGAGAATCAACAATATCAACAATGAGGGATTCATGCTCTAGTTGAAAAGATATTCAACATGTCAACATGTGAACATCCATGGAGGACTTCACCCGAAAAGCATCCGCAGAGGCCACCACGAAAGCCAAGGACAGGGTTATTTCTAAACAGTTTCAAACCCGCCCCCGCGACTTCTATATTTGATAATTGTTTCACCCTGACCAGAAACAACATCAGTTGACAGAAGAAGCTCACTTGCTCCTATTTGACTGCTGCTGCTTGTGGCTATGGGTCAGGGAGAAAATGGTTGAGTCATTTGCCGCCCCTGTCATGGAGCAACACGACAACCTTTTCCAGCAAGGGTATCCCTCCTGCAATTTGAGATTGGTGGTCAATATTTTTGGCTAGACATCCGAAAACTTGATTGCCAATTTTTTTTGGCTAGACATCCCGAAACGTGATTGGTTGCCAAATTTTCTTGGCCAGACCTCTCAAAATGTGATTGGTTTTCCAGATTCTTTTGGCTAGGTGTGATTGGTTTTTCAGACTTTCTTGGCTAGGCGTGATTGGGTTTCCAGAAACCCCGTCACAATTTGCCAAAAAATTTGGCCGGGATAGTCAATCACAATTTGGGCCAAGATTTCATGTTGAAACTTTGATGGGGTTTCTGGAAACCCCGTCGCAATTTCCTGGGTTTCGGTGGTGGGGATCATGGGGCGCTAATAAGATCCAACTTTTTCACATGATTGCCTCCTTCAATTTCATGGATTTTATGATGGGGTTTCTGGAAACCCCGTCACTTTGGCAAGCTAATTCCCTTTGCCAAAAAGTGATTGGTTTTTCAGGGTAACTTATCATTAGTGATTTTTGTTAAGTGATCCATCTGTCCCAGGCATCTCGATTCGGATTTGATGACGATCATGAAATCTGCAGAGCCATTTGACTGGAATCGGTTGAGCTTCGTTCTTGAGGTTGGATATCCCCAAAATTTCCCGAATATATTATGTTCTGAATTTGTTTGATTGTCATTGTTTGTTTACCAAACATGGAATCCAAGAAGATTAAGCTGTGAAATTCTTAAAAAGTACAGGTTAAGATCATTTGTTTATTGTTCGTAATATTTCGTAGTTCTATATCAACTCAACAAGACAGTTCATCCCTGCAGGCACATGGAAAGAGCCTCAACGACTATGTGGAGAAGCACCAGGACTCGTCGAAGAACGCCTTGCGAAAGAGTCTGGAGGCTGCATTTGCGGCATGGTGTGAAGAGATTCGAGCAGATCAAGCTCAGTATTGCGCTGACAAAGTGATGATTCTTGTTTTACATTGGGTAGTATTTCTTGGGGCCTCTCAAGTTGTATGCAGTGATCACTCAACTTCATCCAGAAAACCGAATTTGCCAACTTCTTGTCATAAACAAAATGTAATGATATCATTACTCAAGAATATTTCAAGATGTGGCTGATCAATTTCCTAAAATCTGCCAACTCTGAGGGCGGAGAAAGAGGGTACCCGTACTCGGAACAAGCTGATCAAGCAACTGGAGGACCTGTTTCCGGGATTTTAGCATTTACAAGCCGGCTTTGACCAAACAATGTTTTTGCTTGCCAATCTTATAGGTCATCAATGTGTAGGAAACAATTATTTTTATCTGTAGATTGGGTATGGGAGATGATGATAGATAGAAACTGTTTGGTTTTAAGCTGCATCAAGCATGGTCAAAGACCATATAACATTAAGACATTCCAGATGTCGTGCCTGAAAACCTGCACTATATTATATATCAAACAGTTTCTTGTGGAAACGAGATGTATCATAACATATTATTGGAACAAAATCTGCCACTGGTTTTTTACTTTACTAAACATCATCTTTATGATATTATCATATGTATGTTGGTTTTCCAAAGTCATCTCGATTGTCCCTCCAGGACTGCCACGCTCGTGCATGGGACAGCGTCGGGGCCTACATGGAAAGCCACGTCAAGGTGTTCTGTGGACGGGTGTTGGACGGTGAGACCACGCTGATGCCTTCCAGCAGGCAGTGGCTGCGAGAGGCTGCAAGTGAGGTCGGGCGTTTGGAAAACAATATGCGTCGGGAAGATATCTTTGTTTAAATTTAGGATCCCCAACAATGATCAATATTTCATGATATTGTTTGCTGTTGGGCCAACAACCAGGTGAGCAATGGTGGGGCTGACGATCATTGCGTGGTTCTCATCATGTCATGCCCAACGACCGGCATCATGAGTGCTGCTTACAAAGGGTTCATGATCTCCTACATTGCCAACTGCTTGTCCGACTTTCCTACAAACGGGATTTGCTTGTTGGTGCATCCCAACCGTGCAGGCCAAGAAAGGACTCTTGGATGTCCTATGTCTCCCCAAAATCCAACATCGGTATACGGATTTTTGATTTTTTTTGTGGGTACAAAACTGTCTGGTCATGCCCTCAAAATTTTGAAATGGTTCCAATGGTTCCAATATGTTCCACTATTGAACTGCTTTACCGGCCCCTTCCCACCAAAACTTAAGGGCCCAAATGTTTGTTTCAACATTGCCTACCTGCACATCGCAGGAAAGCCGCGAAGCTTGAGGAAACCGATCAGCCAAAAGAGGAGCCTGACGTGAAAATGGATGACGACGATGATGATGAGAGTGGCCCCAAGAGACTTGGAGATGCCGAGGAGCTTCAGGTGCGGGATATCAAATACAATCTGGAGACAATCGTTGGCAACAATTAGTAACATTTTTTGTTGAAACATGTGAGGTCAGTAGGTGACTTTTGTTATAGGGGGTAATTTCGGATTTCTCCCATCATCCATTTCCTATCATTTCCGAATGTGTGAGGACTGAGCTATCGGTTAAAGATCGAAACTTGCGATGTAGAAGCATGACCTGGGTCTTTGACCCCGTTCCTTGGCCCAGTGAAAGACATGTGGAACAAGTTCTGGCTGAAGTCCATGAATGATTCTATGTCTAAGTGGTTTCTATTTTTTTTGGAACATGGGGAAATCATTGTTGGGTAAACCTGGCAGAGAATTCTAATTGTTTTTATTGCTTCCCGTGAAATGTTTCAAGAAAGCGATTCCTTACTTCCCATTGTCTATGATGATCCCGTGTCTAATAACTGAAGATATGTGTTCTTAAGGGGACACGCATGAGAAATTCCTTTTGGGAAACAACTCTGAAGGCAACAGTGTATGGAAAACCAGATGGCGTACTGACAGGATTGGCAATCACTGCCAGGGATTCCCGAAACTATTTCCACGGCACGAAGGGATGGAAGACTGGAACAGTCCTCAATGTGGCCATGTGTCCACGAGGGGAGATGTACAAGCCCGAACAAGTCACTCGACTATTTCTAAATTTTGGTGCCTGCTTTGGGGCGCCCCTTTTCTGTTTGCTGTTTGGGGATGTTTGGGGCACCTTTTTGTTGGAGTCCCTTGGTTTCTGGTTATGACGGCAAACAGCCCATGCCCCTGAGTATATTTGCCGCTGCCGCCTGCAAGGCTTCTCCAGGTCGTGCACATGCAATGCCACACCTTGGCCGCGCATTCACTGATGTGCAGGAGGCCAAACAAGCTTCTAGAAACCAATAGCAAGTTTTCTCAACCCAGTGTTCACTTGAGTTTGGGGCAATCAAAAATTCCCACATGTTAAGATCGAGGTGGGTCACATGCTTCATCTTTTTTGGGGCATTGATAGAAACTCGGAATTTCCCATGATGCTTGTGTGGGATTGAGGTGGCAGCTGGAGTGAGTTTCGTGGAGAGAACGCTGGATAGCTTCAACATCCGTTCATCGAAAACAACGCTGCTCGTGGATATGTTTGGGTACGATGGCTTCCCAGCTTTGGCAAGCCTTCAGGACAGTCAGTTCCATCCAACGTTTTTTTTGTTGGTTACTACATCTCGAAAACACAAGGTCAAGTTCAATCGTCCCAGATAATCTGAACATATCTGAACTTAACAATTTCTTAGCGTCAGTTTCTGGTGTCGGTGGGTCCAATAACATGGGATTCTTGTTTTAAATACTACCCTGAATGGGGTGTGAATGGGGGTAGAAAAAATCAATCCAAACACCATTGAGGAGTCAAAGGAAGGTCGGGATTGTCTCTGCGCCACCTTGTGCTTTGATGGCATGGGGCAGGACTTGGTGAACCGGACTTCGAACAAAGTCTACGAAAAGGCGAGGCAAGGTGATCTTCATTTGCCTGGCTTTCCGACGTTTGAGCCCATCCTCACAGCATTGAAGAGTGGTACCACCGTTGAAGGTACTAAGAGCTATCGAGTCAGTTGTCAGCGTCACGATCAATTGGTGCTGTTGGACAGTTTCTGTCGCAAATGGCTTGATGACCCGAATTTTGAGGAGAGGGCCAAAGAGGTCATTAAGAATCACAATGATGAGTACAACCCTACCGGCGACTTTGTCATGGACGCTGCTGAGAGGTGGGACCCTGGCCCCAAAAAGACTTTTCATCCGTTTTCATTTTCCCAGTGTGATTTAAATCTAAAATGCTTGGAAATCGAAAAAAGGTAATAATGGTTGGTGGTAAAAAACATCCTTCCCCTCACATCTCCTAGCTTGGAACCCTGCAGGAATGCTGGGTCATCTGGCGATGGTGATGTCGCTGAGAGGCCTGCCAAGCGAATCAAATTGGAAGCATGCAAGACCGAGGACGTGGCAAAGTTGTCCCAATCGAGCTTTGTTTGACTTCAGGGGGTCTTCCTGTGTTTCCAGTGGTATAGCATTGCCCCATGAAGTTTATGGTCATGGGGTTATTTTTATTTTGGAAAGTATGGCGCTGTTTACTTACAACCATCAAGTTTTGGCCCAGGAAAGTCTTGCAGCTCAACAACACGTGTGATTTGGTCGCTGGCGACGACAAGCTCTACATGTCCAGCAGGAACCGCAATCAATTTTTTGCTTTGCGCGAAATGTTTCCTGGCCATTTTCCATGCGAATGGATACAGAAAATTGTCACCATCACATGTCAAAAGATCTGGGGTAAAAAAAGAATGTGCTTTTTGTACTCAGAATATCTCATAGTTGATCCTGCTTAGGTTCAGCTTCGGTGGGGGAGAATGGAGGGATGGAGCAGACTCGTGGCAATCATTGGGTATGTTTTTTCGAATCCCCATCCCAACTTGCGGGGTTTGAGTCCCGATGATTTTATCTTACTTGGCTACTGCTGGATCATTCAGGAAGCGGAGGAAGTGTGCCAGCAAGCGGATGGGCGTTGGTTTGCATTCAATATCTCTGGAGGCGACTACATCATCTTGGAGAAGAAATCGCTGCCCACCCATTTGCAAGCCTTGGAGAATTGCGACATCGCCGTCACTCTCCAAAGCATCTTCAGCGACCTGCAAGATCTCGGCGAGGCTTGGGGGACTTTTACCTAAATGATCATTATATAATTTTTATATAGTAGTCATTGACCCATTGCTTCAAACCTGACTCTGATACTACTCCAACCCTGGGAGTTAGAATGACATGCTCATGGCCAGGTCAAATTGGAACTGAGCCATCATGAGCAAGATTCTGAGGGCAACTTCAAATCTGCGAAGCCTTTGGTGTTCGTGCTGGACCAATTGCCAGATGAGCAGTCCACAACCAAAAAGGAGAAGAAGACTGAGAAGAAGAAGAACACCAAATCGGCTCCGACTGCCCGAAACTTCGGCGCCTTCCTATCAATCCCGGCTCTCAAGGACGCAGAGAATCTTTGCCTTGCATGGAGATGCAGGTGGCTCGTCGTGGTATGGGAAGAGTGCCGAAACCAGTTTCAATCTTTTCCCTTTCAAATTCAAGATTCAAAACCATGATAGGGTGTCATTGTCATTAAATGTAATCTAAGGATGGATGCCTCTGCTTCCAATGCAAAGGGGGCAAAGACCATTATGCCTATCAGACCTGTGATGTGCTTGCGGCATCAGCTAGAAGTGAACAACGAAACAGTCTGTCTGGTGTGAGCGGACTTTTGTGAGGGCGGCAGCGACACATGATTTGCTGCCTACTGCCTGTGAAGCTTTTTCACCTGGTATTCTTGTTACCCTTCGTGCTTTGTTTTCTAAGGTCTCCAACAAAATCAGATCTTCAAAAAATTGATCGTGAGCGGGTGAATCCATCCAACTGCTTCCAGGTGTAGGTTCTTGATGCGGCGCACTCTTACACTGAGTGCCTTTGGGTTTTCTGGGCGTCAATGCACATCTGAGAGTCCAATCTTGCTTGGGATTCTCACGACACGGTATTTTCCTCATCACTGATTGGACGAAAAGACCACCAAAATGGGCAAAAAATGAGTATGGCTGTTGTTTAACCATTGCGTTTCATTGCAACATCTCGCGGTCATTATTGGCAAACAAATGTTGATTTTGTATGTCGTTGCAACCATCTCTTCTTAGAGCGACAGGTAGACAGTAGATAGGGAGTGGCAGCCTGATAGAACAAAATGGCAGATCACAGTGCTGATGAAGACTCTGTGACCGAAGTTCCAGTGACAGCTGCGTTTCGACCACCAGCAACTTGGATGCATGATGAACAAACAACATAAAATCGTCATGTGTCACTGTCACACTTTTTTGTTCAGCTGCATTTACAACATGCAAACATTATATGTCATATTTACCAATCATAAATTGTACATGCCAAAAGGAATCCAGAATGGGTAAAGCTATTGGACAAATACCAAACAGCTGATATTTTGGCTCTAAGATATTTTACCACCCACATAACTGTACATTGATCAGCTTCTATACCTAGGCATAATTCTGTGAACGGCTGTATTCTCTATTTGGTGTTTCAGTCATGACACCTTCCAATGAACCAAGTAGTGATACCTGTTATATCAGCAAAATTGCTGAGGCTTTCAACCTACAGCGACTTCTTTCGTCCAATTCATTGGAGACGCCTCCTGCCCGAACCACACCGAGACCACCTGCGTCTGCTGCAGCAACCGCCCGAAGCGCAGCACCTACGGCAGGAAGCGGAAGCAGTGGTGCCACAGGCTGGATTTTAGTTGTGGGGCCGTCCATTGTATGATAACCAAAACATTCAGTCCGCACTGAGATCTTCGATTGGGGCAATTTCTAATAATAAAACAAGTTAAGGGGTTGTCACCTAGCCCTGGCAGGGGCGGCCATGCATCATGCTCTCCCTGCCCGTGTCGCATCTGACGATTCATCTGGAGATGCTCAAGGTCATGCAGAGGGATCAAAGAAATCCAAAAAATCTGTAGAAGCCAAACCCAAGAAGAGAACCAAGAAAACAGAATCTAAAGATGCTGATCATGATCCAATCCCGGACCATGATGATGACGATGACAATGAAGATGACATGCTAGGTTCCGATGAAGAGACTGCTGAAACAGGTGCCAAGGTCCCCCGAAAGAGGCCTGCGAGCAAAGGAAGTCGAGCCACCAAGAAGCCAGCCTCCAGGGGCCGGAAGCGACAGGATCAGGACTCGGGAGTTGCGCATTGTGTAAGGGCATGTCGCAACTCAATATTCAGGTTCATTATATACTCCTTTCCCACAATATATCATTTTTTCCTGATGTTGACATGGGTGAGTTGGGACTTTCCAATCTGTTCGAGCATCATATGCAAGATGTCTATGGGCACAAAGTCAACTAAAGTGCAGGATGATGAGGGCCACGAATCTCCGAAGCCTTTTGAGTATGCCATCGAAAAGAAAGATCTCTATCGTGAGTTCTGCCCTTAGAGTGTTGCTCCTACCTATCATGAAATATGCAATCTACTTCATATTTATCATGAAATATCAAACATATTCAAACATCATCAAATATGGATCTACCCACATGCCTTCTCCCAAGGACTGTGGATTCCAGCCCTCCTGAGAGCTACCACCCAGACAACCAGCAGGGATTGGATGCTTTCTATGGAGATGTCCCTTGACAAAACACTTAGCCCTGGGTTATACTTTTCTGTCCTGACTGCAAGCTACCGTCAGGTTTTGCCTGGCCTGCCAAAGGATGGAGATGTCTATCGTCCGCACATAGCTTCGGCAGTGGAACACGCTGTTCACAAGTTTAGTTTGAATGTCAACCCTGTTCATGTCGATTGCGTTGTTTTTGGCAAATTACGTTCAAAGCTTTCCAGCATTTAGATTTGACTAGCAATCCAACCATGGGTCAAAAATCAAAACCGAGGACACACTCATCGATCCAGAATCACCAATGGATGTTGCTGATATGGCTGATGGTGGTGCAGCAGCACCTGAAGCTGCCACTGTTTCTGGGCTCAATCCAGATACAAAAACTTGAGCTGAAAAGGAAGAATCTATTTACATCATGGTTTGGAAAGTAACAGTCTTTACACAAGATGACCATCTCCCAATCAAGTTCTATGTCAACATATTTACATCATCTCTCATTACTAAGGGGGAAGAGCCTCACTCTCTCACGGAGTTCAATCTAGCATCACTGGACGTGCATCAGGACGCGTCTGCACCCTACCTTGGCCTCTCGGTGGTTGACAGAGAGCTGTGTCAAGCAACTATTGCAGGCATTGATGCTTGCTTGCGTTGGATGGCTGACATGTCCCCCGGCAACACTCTGACTTTAGAGGAGCCTTCCGATGAGATCTTTGACGCTATGATCGCTGAAGAGAAGAATGAGGAGGAGAAACTGATGGAGGAGCTGCGTGAAGACTTCGAGCTCGGGGCGGAAGCTTCTGGCCATGATGATGCAGAGGAGCCCATGGATGCTCTTGGTCCTATGGTTGTTGGAGATGGAGATTCAGTTGCTGTGCTTTCTCCACCCCGTAATTCGGAGCTCAATTCAGAGGATTACATGAAGTGCCTTATGGATGACCGCACGGCCAAGGCCGATTCTGAGACATGGGCGGATTCCAACCGTGACCTGGACGAGCGTCTCAATGCCGGCTTCAGGATGCTGGATCGACATGAGCTGGGGTTGCGGGCTGTTCCCAAAGCATCCGCCCAGAAGCCGGCCATGAAGCGTCGCGGCAGGCCTGCTTCATCTTCCAAGTCATCTTCCAAGTCTGGAGCTGCGCCTGCCACATCGGCCAAGTCTCGAGCTACGCCTGCCACAGCAGCCAAGTCTCGAGCTACGCCTGCCACAGCAGCCAAGTCTCGAGCTAAGCCTGCCACAGCAGCCAAGTCTCGAGCTGCGCCTGCCACATCGGCCAAGTCTCGAGCTGTGAAGAAGACTAAGAAGGTGAACCAGCTGAAACCCAAGAAGAAGAAGGAGAAGAAGGTGGTTAAGAATGAGACCGCGCTGGAAAAGAAGCTCCACTCGGCATCTAGCTTGCATCGTGATTGCTCACAAATTTCCAAAAGTGGTTTCCTTTGAGCCTACGACTCGGGTTTTCTTTACCTCTTTGGTCTTGATTCTGAGGTCTACTCCACCGCTTGGAAGGATGGGAAGAACAAGCCTGGTGTTACGGCGCGTGAGCACGCGTTGGCTGTGAGGAAGAAGTTACTTGGCAAAATTATTCAAAATTAAATGTGGGGGTTTGCATATATTCGACATATTGGAATTGGATTCCGTTTTAAGACAGTTTTTTACATACTCTACTTGGGAGTGCCCGGCATAACAAAGGTACATCTACGACCATGGACTGGAGAACGAAGCCTGTGCTCGAAAGTTTCTCTAGATCTCGAATACGATTTTGAGATCCGTTGATGGCCTTCGCAATCTTTTGAGATTTTGAAACTAGGCCATGATGCCACCTGTGCATCCCAATCTTATGTGGCTATGCGTGAGCCAGTGAGTGAGACCAATAAGCTGCTGCGGGGAACATGCGGCGACAAAAAACGGAGAGCAGCGAGTGCCTGCAACACATGTGTTTCGATTCAGAATTCAAGGGCCTAGTTCCAAAATGGAAAAGCCCCAGATAGGGCTGGAAAGCGTTAATAGTATTACGCACGCAGCCACGCCACTCAAACACATTGATGCAACCATTACAATGCGTTTTGCAACATCAAGTGCCAAACCAACATGTGTCCACGCANGAAGCCACTTTACCCGAAAAAACACAATGTTTCGTGCCCCGGCATCCTCCCAGAAACATGTCCCATGATGTCCCATGCAACATGCATGCAGCCACTACAATGCGATTAGCAACTACAGATTCCGAAACACAGTCTAACTGCGCACGCACGAATCCACCCACAGCACCTTGAAGCCACAGTTACAGTGCGGGAACAATCACAGGACCAAACGATCGCACCCGCAACCGCCGCGCACACGAGGTACCTTTCATCGCCGCCAGAAGCCACTTTACCCGAAAAAACACAATGTTTCGTGCCCCGGCATCCTCCCAGAAACATGTCCCATGATGTCCCATGCAACATGCANTCACCACTACTCTAGGTCATCACTACTCTAGGTCACCACTTCTCTAGGTCATCACTACTCTAGGTCATCACTCCTCTAGGTCACCACTACTCTAGGTCACCACTACTCTAGGTCATCGCTACTCTAGGTCATTGCTACTCTAGGTCATCGCTACTCTAGGTCATCACTACTCTAGGTCACCACTACTCTACGTCACCACTTGTCTAGGTCACCACTTCTCTAGGTCACCACTACTCTAGGTCATCACTACTCTAGGTCACCACTTCTCTAGGTCATCACTACTCTAGGTCATCACTCCTCTAGGTCACCACTACTCTAGGTCATCACTACTCTAGGTCACCACTTCTCTAGGTCATCACTACTCTAGGTCATCACTCCTCTAGGTCACCACTACTCTAGGTCATCACTACTCTAGGTCATCACTACTCTAGGTCACCACTACTCTAGGTCATCGCTACTCTAGGTCATCACTACTCTAGGTCATCACTACTCTAGGTCACCACTACTCTAGGTCATCGCTACTCTAGGTCATCACTACTCTAGGTCATCACTTCTCTAGGTCATCAGTACTCTAGGTCATCACTACTCGAGGTCACCACTACTCTAGGTCATCACTACTCTAGGTCATCACTACTCTAGGTCATCACTACTCTAGGTCACCACTACTCTAGGTCATCGCTACTCTAGGTCATCGCTACTCTAGGTCATCGCTACTCTAGGTCATCGCTACTCTAGGTCATCACTACTCTAGGTCACCAAGTAAAAGTCATTCGTAACTCGGAAGATTGCTTCCCAACTTCCTTTGATAATTACTCTCGACGCACTGCTTTTTCCATTTATCATCCAGATTTGCAAAGCACAAGAAGCGTTTTTGTTTAGTGTAGTCACGGTGAAAATGTATGCAACTATTGCAGGAAGGGCCCCCTACGGAGGTAAGTGGGTTGATAGCTAGGCTAACTAGGACGATTTACGGCAAATATAGCATATATCATCATAATTCATCATATATCTATACTCTATACTCTGATGGGATTACAATGTATAAGGAAGTATAAACTAACTTCCAACTGGATCCCACCTTGCCTTGCCTATTCAAAAAATGATATATTCTGATGGTATTATATTCTACTATTTTACCATTATTTAGATTCCGCATAAACATCTAGGACAAATACAATAGGATATAGTAGTACAAATATAGTACGACAATGTAATATATCTAAAAAAACATAATATTATGTCTGTAAAATTCAATATACCAAATATATATGATTATATGTATATATATATATGATTCTACCAGAAAACTCACCATTTTTACCGCGACCAGCTGGACGGACTGCAGCCAGGCGTCAGTTGGAGCTCTTCGCCCCGCGACGTCCGGTGGCATGGCCCTGCCCCACGTATGGCACGTTGGATCGGCGTGTAGCCATGGTGGGGGCCCTGGCCGCCCTGGCCGCCCTGGCCGCCCTGGCCCTGAAGGCCCTGCGATTTCTACAAAGATGCGACCATTTTCAGGATGATGTTTTATGGAAATATATCAAAATAAATATGGGAATTGTGATGAAATATATCACCTGAATCACTGGAGACTACTGTGGACCACCTCGAATTGTGAACGTTGTTGAGATGAATGAACATTTAGATAGTTTGCCGGAGAGGTTGGTGGAGCCATCATTTTGACGGTGACCCTGTCAGGCAGTGAAAACAATCTATTAACATATGGAAGGGTGGCAGGTTTTTACACCTGATCGGGTGTACATGAGAGATGTGCGAAGTGGAACAAGACAACCTCGTCGTACCAGATTCCATGATATGAAGACATATGAAGCCAGTGCTTTGCACAAGATCCTTGCAGTACCATCTCGTAGCATTTTTCCAAGGCTTACTTGGAAGATTGGAAGCAAGCTGCTTGAGCCTTGGAACACAAAATCGTCCAAAGATGCAGAGTGGACCTGCCAAGCATTGACTACTGCTGGTAAGACTTTGCTAGGACACAAGAGACCATAAGAATCATAAGAGATCGAAACACACTGCTGAACCGAACGAACTGTCCATCATATTTTCCTGAGCTAAAAGCTCCTTTCCCACAGACGTCATTGCACCCCATTCTCCTTGTACGGTCTGTACAATAACGTAGATTAATTCGATGATGCATCGTTTGCATAGGTATTCGACGTGACAAAATCAGACCAACGTGGCAAAACAGTCTGATCTCAGCAATTCAGGTATGCCATCCAAAACCAGCTCACAAGATTGGTTTGCTGGTCTTGCTCGCATTGGCATATTCACCGTTCAGTCTTCATATGCACAGCTGCAACAAGGTAGGATTGTGTTCATCAATTCATGTTGGACATCAGCTGACATCAGGTGTTGGTTTTCAAGATCTTCTGTTTGACAGCAAGGAGGCTGGGAGAATCAACTTTTCCTCAACAATTTCTGGCAAAGCGACCCGCATTTGGCACTTGTGGATGATATATTGGTGATTTTGGATCATAGACCGGAAATGAGCCAGAGTTTTTCACCGCAAACCATACCTTCGCTACAACAAGATATTGTGTCACATGTTTGTCCTTTATATGGCATGGCCTTAGTTTTGAAAGGTCCTTGTTCGATAATGTTTTTTACCTTCAGGGAAAAGACCTCAGTCAAGTCATTAGTACTCACAATCTGTTTGCGAAGAACATCAGGGTTTCACGCCCTGGGAACATGGACGTCCCAAGATTCGCGCATTGCTGTGACCTGTTTCAACATGTGTCAACTCCCTCTCTCTCTCTCTCTTAGTAGTAAGACTTAGTACCAGAATTTGTAGCCAAACGATGCTGCAGGATCAACGAATTCTCCTGGCTGGCGGCCGAAGATCAGAGTTCTGCCAGGGACTGAGGGCATATCATACCTGACATGACATGATTCATTGTTCAATCATCGCTACGCAGCACTATAGAATCAGATTCTTATAGACATTGAGCTAATGCCATGTCGGACTGAAATATCAGTCTCCGAAAGAAGCATAGAACACCATAGAAAACCTTCAAAAAAAATAGGAAAGGCCTCGATAGTGAGTGTTTCGGCCTGAACATGGCATTGGTGTTGCAAGTTCATTCAAACCGATTGGGTCCCGAAAGTTGTAATGCTTCATTGAAAGCAGAGGCGTTGTGCCTGGTTTACACAACTTGTTTGTAACCCCTTGATACCATAGTTTTTGGATTGGAGTTGAACTTTCGAACATTGCTACGTGAGATTTTACGAGCGCCTGGATTCTGGGTCAGAAGTCTTCAACAAAGGAAGACGCTTCTGGTTTCACAGTGCGATGATCCGGGGACGCTGGGATCACGTACCTGCTCAGTTCCCGAGTGTATACCATATCGTTGAATAGCTGTAATGCTGTTCCTCGACTCATCAAGCGTTATTTGTTTTATTTGTTCACTTCTTGTTTCTAAAGTCATCGAGTTTGCGAATGCGAAGCGTGGGCAGATCCATCGACCGAAGCTTCTGAACTGTTCATCTCAGCATACACCACTAACAATGGTATCTCATGCAGGCAGACCGTTCGCATGATGTTTAGCACGGCCACTGAACAACCTTGAAGACATGGTCTATCACTTCCAATTGAGGGCTTTTTTAAGCCTTGAAAACTCAGGAATCCATCTGTGGGTGTGCATATGTGACTACAATGTCAACAGCTACTGTAGGGCCAAGATAGAGCAGAAACTCCACCTCCATATGTTCTGGGACGAAGGCCTTGCATGAGTCGATGATTGCTCCGGGTACTCAATTTGAGGCGCTTCTGTGAATGGGGTCCCCTGGGATCCCCACAAGTTGGGAAAGTAAACCATGATGGCGATTCATATCTTGAACGGTTTACCAGGTGGAGCAGGATTTCGGGAGTGTCAGCGGTATGAGGAACTTGGCTGGATTTTGTCGTCTTGAAAGCCATGGCAATAGGGTTCTCAAGGTAGCCCTCATGCCTCAACATGCATGTTGCAGGCAGGGTTGGAGAAACTACAACTTTGGCTTCCAAGTCCATGACATACAGTAGCAAAATGTAGCAAATGCTCTTGGAACGGTTGCAAATCGTAACAATGTCCACTGCCTCCATGTACTGTCCGTACTTACAGGTGGATATGAGGTGAATAATCAAATATTGTGGATAATTTATCATAAATACAAATAATATGAGATGCCTATATACATGTGTTCCCTCTTAACCATCCCAACGTCCGAAGGTGATATCAAATCCAAAGGCGATATCAAGATCTTCTTACCAGCGGATAGCGTACCTTTTGCTGCAGAATGGTATGTATTCACATTGCAATATTGGGTACGAATACTTTTGATCAGACAGGAATGTCTTGCCATATCATCTGATATATATATATATATATTAATATATATATATATGGTTTTGCCTGCAAAGAGTGTAACTATCCGAGATTCTGAAGGATGTTTCCCATCACTTTTTTTCCTTGGAGAAACGCATATTTTTGGACAAGCCTGGCGTCATGGCACCGCGCCAGTCATGTGGCGTCTTCGAGCTGTCAGACGTGACAATGCGCATGGGGCCATGGAGATGAAGTTCTGTGATGAATCCGGCATGGTCAAGAGGATTTGTCCTGAAATGTGGCTTTTTGACTTTCAGACAAACACATTAATTAAACAAGGATTCAGGTTAAATGGTGCGAGATAACGAGCGAAACCCTTCGAATGGAATCAAGCGGCCAGCGAAATGGAATCGTGTGAAGGCCGGAAGCGGTAAACATTTTGCTATTGCGAGAAGCGGGGGTCTTGCCAAAAACATCCAGGGGTAACTTGTTGATAATTAGATCAAATCCAATAAATACGAAGTAAACATATCGCAGTGGTTTTTATGTTTGGATATCAAAGCTCAAGATATATCTTGGAAAATAGCTGATCCACTAGGCCGAGATGTTCCAATGGACGCATCTCTACGTGGCCAAGACTTTGACATCCATGAAGAGGTGATCAGGGCCAAGTTTGATCAAATTTGTGCACGTGCGCTTGGTTGAAGTTTGACCTAAGAAAATACTAAGAAACTAAATCAGGAAGAACCAGTTCAACAGGTTTGATTTTGACATATTTTGACTACGTTCAACGGAATGGTTTGTGTTCCAAGATTTTGGCAGAGTGGCATAGCATCTTGGAGCTATGTGGAGGTTGCCTGTTGAGGTTACCATACTTTACCAACAGAATTCCACCTGAAAAAATCGCCAGGTCCAGCTGCTGCCCAGTGGAGAAATCCCACGGCAAGCTCTGGTCATTTTGCAGGAGGCGTGACTGCAGCAACCAAAAAAAATCTAGAAAAGGTGAAGCCCAAAAGTGGTCACGAGTCCATGGCAAAAATCAAACAATTATCTATGTTCTGCTGTAAGCAAGAACACACTGTGGGATTAAGGTATCCAATGTAGTGAGGTGAAGTGGTAGAGCAGCATCCAGTCCTAAAGAGCAATCCTGAAACAGATCAAAGATCAAATTCATGATCACAAGTAGAATAGTATGTCCGGTT
>BGPT01001191.1:167280-187756 GCA_003297045.1 Symbiodinium sp. clade C Y103 | reverse complement strand
ACTTACTCACACACAACTTACTTGCACACAACCCTTCCACTCACAGCTCTCTCACACACACAACTCTTTCACACACAACTCTTCACACACAACTCTCTCTCACACACAACTCTCTCACACAAAACCCTTTCACAAACATCCCTTTCACACACCACTTTGTCACACACAGCTCTTTCACACGCAATTCTTTCATNCAAAACCCTTTCACAAACATCCCTTTCACACACCACTTTGTCACACACAGCTCTTTCACACGCAATTCTTTCATCTGCTGCGGTACTTATTGGAAGAAGGTGACATGTGGGGTTATCCGGTCCTATAATTATATAGATTACAGTTGCTATATACCTATAGACGTACATTATTTTATCATATTAATTATCTGCATGTGTATTAAAAGTTTATACTATATTTTAGATATGAACATACGTATATGAGTAGTATCAGTATATATCACTATACATATTGTATTAACATTACCGCATACACTACTGTATATTTATAATGTAGCTGGTAAGTGCTATATTACTGTATATCACTCTTGTACCCCTCCACCTTGCTTTCTGAGGTACCGCACTTTGAAAAACCCGGCCCATGTGAAAATATGACGGAGCAGAGCGAATGTTCTCTGGACCAAACTCGAGGGAAGAGAAGTAAATGTCCTGGCATTCAGGCAATTTCATGCAATCAAATCGCAGTCTGGGTGGTAGGTGCAAGACATGTGGTCACACAGTCACAAATGACACTCTGTCTGCCATGCTCATCATGGTAATCCTGCACAGATTAAGACGAAGATTCACTATGCTGCCCTGTGTCCAACTGTAAAACTTTCAAAGATTAGCTTTCTAGCAGGATTGCCGTTCCTCTCTGCATAGAGACTCATGGTCTCAAAATCCAGCGCCCTGTTCCCAGAGAAAACATGCAATGGAAGACTGTGGCAAAGGCTTGCAATGCCTGTCTGCAAAAAGTTTCTCTTTGCACGTGGTTGGCAAATAAGCGAGACACTTGCAAACATACTTTGCTGAGTAACAGCTACACCAAAATCTAGGGGAGTGCTTTGAAAATGACCCATGCGAATGGACAATCTGCATCCCTGATTTTGAGACAACACCCAGAACACAAGACTAAGAAGAACATCTCGGACTAATTAACAGCAGGTCCATCCATCTGAGAAATGAACTAACTGCGATCAGCCTGTTCTTTGATAGTCCGATGCGTGTAGTGATTGATCTGCCCGCATGCCTTTGAGTCCCAGGATGCCTAATGTGAAACTTGAACTCACCACAATTAGAAGGAAGACGTCCCTGCACAGAAAACAGTGCACCACAAATGAGTAAGTAGTTCTCTCAGTCTCAAAAATATGTGTTCTATTTTGAAAGTTGTCAATCCGCAAAGGAACACTTCAAGACTTGCTTCAGCGGGATTCCCGGGAGGCGGTGTCCGTGCCTCGTTGTATCGCTGCTGTGCCGCGTATAGTCGTCCAAAGTTCCGCTGCAAATTGGACATCATCGAGTTGCTAGCCTGTCGGGCCCCCCGGCTGATGGTGAGCGATGGCAGTAGATTTTTTTACCCAAACACATGTCGGTCATTTATCTATATATTTATGTCGTGATTAAGCCCAAGGGATGGAAGGAGGCGTATTTCTTCCTCAATAGTGGCTTTGGCAAGTATGAGGCAAAATGCTCCACCAAATCGCTCGTCAGTCAGTTTGCGGGCATGACACCTGGTACTGCGAGATGCACTCTTCGTGCTTTTCAATGCTTTTTCTATCAACAACATAAGCGACGAGCCAGGACTTGAGTTACATCACCAAAGCTGTGACGTCACACCATCCCGTCCCTGCTGATACTGTATGGCCGAGAGTATGGATCCATGGGATGACTTGAACATCAAATCTAATCTCAACTCTTCCTCAATGCATGCATATGCTGGAAAGCAATCTTACCACCAATCCTTTCCCCTTTTCTGACATTTGATTGCCTCCATAAAATGAGAAACCGCGCTATCTGACTCATCCAAAGTGCGGGAATAGAACCTAAAAAACGGATGGATGAAGTTCTACAAGAAACGACCACAATCGGCGGTTCCGCCTGTGGGTGCTTCAGGATGTTCCAATTGGCCAAGGAAAGGAACTCCTCGGCAATCTTCAGGCGCCTGAGCCCCAGGTTGGCCTTGGAAGCGATTTCGACCCAGCAAGGCTTGGCCATGCTTGGCCCAAACTGAACCCTCAAAACCAGCCAGACCAGTCATGACTTTAGCCCAAGGTGACTAAGGTGACTCTGTGAATCTCTGTCCCGGGTGCTCGGACCTCTGCTAGGAGCAAGTACGACGGCACCAACTCGGGTGCTTCGGCCCCAAAAACGTCGATGGCGAACTTCAAGCCTATCATGCCGTGCTTAGGGAATGTTTTTGGATGATGGTGGCTGAAATTGCCAAAAACGGCGAGGGCAAAGGATGCCAAATCTATGGGGGTGCCTGACTTTGCTGGAGATATTTAGCACTGATCACGGCCATAATGGAATTCAGAAAAGAACTTTCAAGTTGTATAGAAGTCGGACAAAAAACTGAGAACAACGAACAAATATCAAGTGCAAAAGTATATTGTGTCGTGGATTATTGTGGTTGATAACATCATGATTGACTTTCCACATGCAAAACATGAGCAACATGCCAAATTAGTAAGTCAGTCATGTTTGACCTCTGCACACATGCACCATCTTGCAGACTCCAGGAGCATACCACACATATCCACACATACCAAATGCATAGAAACACGGACTAACTTCGGAAGAGTCTTCCTGGGAATTCCCAACATCAGCAGTGTCATCACCAGTGTCATCACCAGTAAAAACCATTCCACATCTTGCTGGGCGGCCCAGACTTTGTAACGCCCCCGGTACCGCCAGGTCATACTTGCCCTGGACCTGCCAACCGTGATGCAAATCCGGAAGATCAATCTCGCTGTCAAAGTTTGAATCGGCCGTTGAAAATAGCACATTGTGGACATGCACCTTTGCAATTCAAACAATTTCAAACATTTTCACACTACACCTATACCATAATTTAGCTGTAATATGCCACAGTGAGTCACTATGTAATGCTTCATCCTCAGTCGGGACAGCAGCTTGACCACTAGCCCCACCAGGAATTTCTGCGCCGTTTCGGTGCACAGCTCCAGGAGCTCCTTCCGTATGCCCATCAGCTCCTGGCTGCGTCGAAACGCCCGCCCTTTCCGCAGGGTCTGAACCGCACCTTTGAGGAATGTTGATGAACCCTTGGATCCTTATGGTCGTTTGATACATGATGATAGGTTGATGAAAATCATTCAGAAATAAATAAATAAATAAATATATATATATATATGACCATATATATATATATACAGTATGTATATGTACAGTATGTATATGTGCGTATATGTGCGTAAAAGTGAGGCATCATGTGCTTGTCTTGCTTTGGACTCTTTGCTGCCGAAATGGGGATGAGATAATGACTTGCTTGTAATTCAGATATTCTGGGGCCTTGAAGCATTGAGTCATTGATGAATCAACGTTTATTTGGTACAAATTGTCGACTTAATATGCTGAAGTCACATCACGAGCAGTGTTTGGAAGCATTCATTGCCGGCGCCACTGAATTTCAGTAGCTGGGAAACAAATTCAGCACCGGCAGTCAACCGCATCACCTGTCGTGGTTTGTCATCCCCATATCCCATCAAAATCTGACCCCGTCCTCTGCACGGCGTTTTCGCTCTTCTTCGGAACCAATCATCTTGGGCGGGGCCCGCAGGACCACGATGTCCTGGACGGAAAAAGGGAACAAAAAGTGCTCGTGTGACAGTAAAAACGCGTATGTTGCATGTACAACTCGAACACTTTCACAAAATAATAGAAACAACATGAAACAACAGAGTTCAAGATTCTAAGATGCTTATTTCGATTTAGGGGAAACGCTACATTATGTGGGTGTGTGACTATACCTTCCTTTTCCCCGTGCAAGTACTGGAGAAAAAACAGAACATATGCAGTGTGATTCATGCCTATGTAGAACGCGTTCAGACTTGGGAAACCCTGGAAAATTCATCTAACTGTAACTAATGACTAGTGTTGATCATATCTGTTGGTGGATGCAGTTATAGTAGCCAAGCAAGGTGGAAAAAAAAATAAAAAACCGCATGAACACACCCTCAAATTCATGTTCTCTCCTTATCCGCTAATATGCTGCTAGGTGCTAGCGTTTCGAGGCACAATCTTCTCATGCATAAGTGAAAATGAACACATTCCACAGCGGATTCAAGATATTGTGATATCTAGTGTTTCGGAATGCAACAAGAAAATGATAAAAAAAATGAACCATCTCCAATATGAAATGCAATCTGCAACTCAATGACTATGTTTACATCTTGGCAAACATGACTTACTATTTATCATTAACATTATCAACATATATTCAACATTTTCATTTTAGGATCTGCAAATGAATGTCAATTAGCCAATCTACAAGTCACCTCTACTTCGATGCTGGACTCAACAGTACAGCACGGTACAGCCTGGGCGATGAGATTCCCAATGCCTTTCCACCAAACATCGAAATGTTCCTAGGCCGCGACTGGATCGGGAGTTGGAGCCGCAACTTGCTGACCCTGAATGATTGGAACATACAATATGATATATACGACTATAATCGAGTACATATATGTTACATTACATTACATATATCGCATTTCATTACATTACATTACATTATATTATATTATATCATATTATACTATATTATATTGTATTATACTATATATATAATAGTTTAACAAATTATATAATCATGATACATCCTATTGTATTATATTACATTACATTGTACTATACATACTATGTACAAAAATATGAAAAACATTAGTTATATGAAAGAACGATAGATAGAAGGACAGATAGAAAGATGGATAGATAGGAAAACGGATAGCAAGCTAGCTAGCTAGCTAGATAGATAGATAGATAGATAGATGGACAAGTAGATGGATAGACAGATACATAGATAGACAGACACATAGAATTACATTAGATTAGACTAGATTAGATTGGATTGGACTAGATTGGATTAGATTGGATTACACAGACAGCTAGACAGCTAGATAGATAGGTAGGTAGATAGATAGATATAGAGAGATCAAAAGACAGGCAGGCAGACAGACAGACAGACAAACAGACCGACTGACAGACCGACCGACGGACCGACGGACGGATGGACCGACGGACCGACCGACCGACCGACACACAGACACAGACACAGACAGACAGACAGACAGACAAAATAGAATTAGATTACATCAGATCAGATCAGATTAGATCAGATTAGACAGATAGATTATGATGCTCAAATCGTCTCCTGATTCGGCACAAACAGATAGTTAAGATCAAACACGCAACCAACCGACCAAACGAAGAGAGAGTCACTTAAAGTAGGGTAAGCAAAGTTCTTCCAAATAGTAAAATGCAATGGGAAAATTGCAAAGCCATTCAACCTTCTAAATCACAACTGGATCTGTGCACCAACGGGATTCGCTATGTTTTCTTTTCACAACAGCCCAGACTCATTTGCTGCAAAACATCACAAACATCTCTGTCTGTTGTGGAAGTGTTTTGCAACTTTTGCATCAAATCATTCATGCAAGCCGTTTGAACACGCAAATAGGCCACTGCAACCACGGCAACCATGATGCAGGAACAAGAGAACCCCAAACTAGAAATGCTCCGATATAACATCTATCTCAATCACATCTGCGTTACTCTGAATCACTTTGGGCACATTGACGACTTGCATTGACTCTTGTCTCAAAAGCCGAAAGTGTTTGACGGTTTGGCAGTCTGAAATCACTCCTTGCCGACCAAACATTCCAGGAATTTCTCTCAAGCCTTCAGTCAACTGAGTCTCTTGAGTCATCAAAGGGAAACCCAGTTTCACTTATCTCTCGGATCTCATCCGCATGACGAGAGAAAGGGTAATTATAACATAAAACGGATGCACCTGCAAAGCATTGGAAAGCCTTAGATTCTGACTGCTAGCATAAAGCCATGTTTTGGTGAAGGCGTAAAAATGACAAGGTCGCAAAAGCGTCATATACGACCCTTAATTTTGCGCCATGATTTGGGTAGAAACCGTTCTCCTCAAACTTTCAAGAAAGCGCTTTCCAGTGACCGCAACACTGGGCGCAGCGACCTTGTGACCAAAAGAAATGGTCCTTGGCCTTCTAGGTAGGAGGTCCAAAAATGCAGTGTGCTCCAACATGTGCCATGTATTTTTATTGATTTGATTTGTATGATCAAATATTCTTGGGCACCGCTGGTTCACTGGCCATCCTCCCAGTCTTTGAAGATCTGACAGGAGCGCATCCCATGCGGGATCTCCCCGTGCACATCAAGCTCTAAAGTGCAGTGCCAATTCAGGGCACCTTCTCACAGAGTAGCGTTTCCTCAGAGTCTGGGCAGCTTTTGCACTGGATCTTGTTGTTGGATGTCAGCTCCATGCTTTTCAATATCAAAGCATCGGATATGCTCCTGAAAAGAGCGAGACATGTTCAACTGAAGACAATCTGGCGATCGACAAAAATGCTGACACCAGGTTCTGGCCGTTCACGTGATGGAGCTGACATCAGCTGACCGTGAACTTAGACCTTAACAGCATCCATCACTGTGAGAAGCGGCTGCACAACCTGTACTGCCAGGCATGGTCGAGAACATCTAGTTGTGTTGGAAGGTGCTTGACTAAGTGGGCACATGCCCACAAGACATTGGTGACTGCAAAGTATTTGCAAGTCTTCAGTCCCGATCTCAACACTTGAATGAGAGCTGCGAACAAGTCTTGTCGAAACCCGCGTGCGCGGCAAGCAGGTGCCAAACAAGCTTGCCAAGTCTTCGAAATATGCCGATAATTTTATCGTGAGTGTTTGTGTGTGTGTGTGTTCTCTTCTTGGCGTTTCCAACTTGATGTCGCATTAGTTGGGGATGGGTGGCAAGAAGGGGAAAAGGAACGAAGAAAAGACTCAGCACCATTTCAGCACTATTCAGCACATACTTGCCGTCGCAGAGGACGACGCAATGATCGTGGCACATTGGGCGGGACACTGAGCCATGCTTCTTGACCTCATGCCAAGCTTGCTTTTCAATGGCATCCAGCAGGCATAAAATGGAACAGCACCTCATGTTTGTCACCAGATCCACCAAAGTCGAGCAATGCCATGCAGTGCTGTGGATAAGTTGCCAACATTCATTCGAAGGGACTTATTCTCAATCAACTCGAATATATCAGGTGTATTGGAGAGGTTTGCCTGCATCAACTCCTTGTTGAGAGTCACCTGCCAACGTCGTTCTTTCCATTCTGGAGCCGCTAGCTCGAGCCGAGCTTGTCTTGCACACGTTTCACCCAACTTGTACTGAGGGCTGGAGCATCGCCGTTGACACGTACTGGGAGCTCAGTGTCTTTCCCTCAATCAATCCTGGTAGCATGAACTCCAGGAAGGTGCTCTTCAACAAGATGTTGTAGAGTGGAGGCATGAATCTCACATATCCCCCACTAGGCTCCAAGTGAAGTTTTTGTTTGAACCACTGTACTGGCCGGCAGAAGAACCATCACAGCCATACTGCACCTGTCCTTGCACAGACTTGATCTTAACATGTGTAAACTATCACTGTTCAATTTGCATTGACATGTCCTGGCTTGCTCATGAAAATCAAAAATTAGATCCGAGGCCATGAAAGGATGTTCATTCATGCAAGGAAATGGATTTTCACAGTTGGCGGGCTTGGACACGTTTCCAAATCCGACTGGCCATGTAAGGACTGTTGAGAGTAAACGACCCAATGCTAAGCTAAATCCAATGTTGGCTGAGACTCATAGGTGGCGAAGTACACGGGGCACTCGGAGCACACCAATGTGGCGGGACTTCCTGTGATCTCGCAGGTGTACTTCACGCCCTGGAAAGTCAGATTGAACAATGTCAAACAAACGGTGCAAGAAAAAAGGGGGAGAATGGAATTTATGATTCAAGATGATTTAAGCATCAAAATGGCTAATATACGTCCCGTAAAAACCCAACATGAGTTTGGTATGATGTGGTTCCCAAGCCGAAGGTCCGGGTACTGGCATGGGGCGGTCTAGGTAGATCATACCACATGCCACGTTGGTGAATCTCATGATAGGGACGGGTGACTCATAAAACTGACGGTTTGAAGGTGTTTCGTTTGAAGGAAGAATTCTACTACTCTAATTGAATTGAGAATTGCCAGGAAATCAGCTAGACTTTTGCAAACCCAAACCTGTGACCTGCGCAAAAGCATGGTTGCTGAGATCTGGGCCAGGCCTTGTTCCGGGCAAGTTGGTTGATTGGAACAGCTGTCATGACCTGCGTTTGACAGTAGGTCATCATCTCGTTGTGGAAAATTGTTGACCAAAAGTCGCAAAACCTGCTTATATAAAATCAAGCCCAATTGATCCCAGTGTACATCTGACATCTTTTCACACATCGTGACACGTCCTGAGATTTGAAACGCTTTGACACGCTTTGACGTGACGTTTTGATACATTTGTCTTGATGGCTGCTGTGAGATTTCCCGCAAGCGTCGTGTGTGAATAAATCGATCCAGCTCGACAATCCCTCACGACATATTTTGACATCGGCAACCTTGCCTCAAAGCTCCACCCAAATGGGACCCCCAACGCTGCTTTTTGGCCATGACAACGGCTGCAGCATGCTACGGCATTGCTACAATCACACAGCATCACACAGCAATATCCGCCGACCCCGGCCGACAGCAAGGGGGAGCGCGTTAGGGAAGAGAGGTTGCACAGCAACGACAGCAGGAAAGTTGCTAGCAACAGAATTTGCCGAAAAATGTGATTTTTCTACGGATTCAGACGACAGAGGAGCTGCAGCAGCAGCAGCAGGAGGAGCAGCAGCAGCCGCAGGCAACAGAANATTTTTCTACGGATTCAGACGACAGAGGAGCTGCAGCAGCAGCAGCAGGAGGAGCAGCAGCAGCCGCAGGCAACAGAATCTGTCGAAAAATGTTGTTTTCTAGGATTTCAGACGACACGTTAAGGAGTTTTTTGGCGCGGTTTTGGCACTAGGTCGTCCGCTAGCAGCAGGCGCAGCAACAGTATAATAGGCAGCAGAATTTGCCGAAAAATGTGATTTTTCTACGGATTCAGACGACAGAGGAGCTGCAGCAGCAGCAGCAGGAGGAGCAGCAGCAGCCGCAGGCAACAGAANATTTTTCTACGGATTCAGACGACAGAGGAGCTGCAGCAGCAGCAGCAGGAGGAGCAGCAGCAGCCGCAGGCAACAGAATCTGTCGAAAAATGTTGTTTTTCTAGGATTTCAGACGACACATTAGGGAGTTTTTTGGCGCGGTTTTGGCACTAGGTCGTCCTTCAGGGGCATGGTGTTTTCCCCCGGAGGGTGATTTTTTCGAAGCTGTTTTACTGCTAGCAGCAAGAGCAGCAACAGCAGGCAACAGAATATGCCGAAAAATGCGATTTTTCTACCACAAGGTCCGTCAGACATGTTGGAGATATATGTAGGGATATGTAATGATATATGATGGCATACGTCATGTTATATGTATGAGTAGATTGGTCTATCTAGATGTAAGTATTTCGCTTTACTTACATTAGATGTGCTTTAGATGCTCTTTATATATGTCACATGTATGTCGAAACGAAGCGTTTGGAAAAACTGTACTTAGCGTACATAGCGCGCACTTAGCCTACATACGCGAACGTTCTTTTTTAAGGTTTTTTTTCAAAGGTTTAGTGAAAAAAGTTGAAAAAAGTAGGTTTTTTGTTCGGTCTATAACATTTTTGATTAAAAAAGTAAGATTTTATGCAATATTTTAAAAATATATATCGTTTGAAGATATTGCGGACTGTGGTTTGTCGCAGAGAGCAACGAAAATATGTTGAAAGGAAATCAGAAGTTCACTTTATGGTTTATTATGTTATTTTACCGTAGTTTGGAAATTGTTTTGTGAAGTGATGGGTTTGGTAGGCGGTTTCATCCGCTGTAGGTGGCGGTACTTCCGCTGTAGGTGGCGGCTTATGACCGCTGTAGGATTGTGGAAATGGTAACTGTTGTCTACGGCTGTTGGTAGGTATTCACATTGAAACATGTTGTTTGGTATGATAGCTGTAGTGAATGTTTTTAAGTCTTATGGCTATCTGCATCTGAAATGTTTTTGCATGAGGTATATAGCTGTAGGAGAAAAACTTGAGAGAAGCCATGGCAGCGTCTCCTCAGACACAGGTTGACGCGTTGGCGCAACTGTTGACTTTGAAGGAGGACGTGAACAAGGAAGTTCACTTGAAATGCGTGGTGAACGCATTGTCCTCGGTGGAGCTTGATGCTGAGACGGCCTTGAAAGTGAGTGCTATCATTGAGAAACAGGCTGCTTTTTCGCAGGAAGAGAAGGAAAGGCTTCAAAAATGCTTGAGTGAACAAGTCAAGGGTGAGGCTGCAGTGAAGAGGAAGCCGTATCAGGATTTCACCAAGCTGCCTAGCTTTTTGACGGATGAAGTTTGGGATGCCTTGAGTGCGTACCCATACACTCGGGCGGCAGACATCCTAATGGAGCATGCTTTCCGAGTTGGCTTGAGAAATCCTTCAGAGCCGACATACGCTTGTTTGACGGCACTCCTCTGCATCTTTCATCCGGCTAAAACCGGATTTGGTTTGGCACAGACATATGAGACAACGAAGTCCACTTGGCAGAGTTTCAAAAAGAAACGAAAGAATCGAATCCAAGCTGGAGACCTGCACCTTTTGGAGTTGCCGGCTCCAGGTGACTTGCCAGAGGTATTGAAGATTGTCGCGTTTGGTCAGCAGCCACGCGTGGAGTCTCGCATCAGGGATACCTCTTTGCAGGACTTGCAGGATAAGATTGTGATGATGAAATCGCACATGCTCGCTCCGAAGAATTCTGTTGCTCAGCTTGGAGCTACGGGTGGTGCCATGGTTTCCCAGCCTGTTCACGCTGATTTTCAACATGCAGGAGGACCATTGGTGAAGGAGCTCATTGGTGCTTTGGTGCATTTGGCTCAGCAGCGCTCTGAACAGCAGGAGGTGCCCATTCAGATTTTGCGCAAGTCTTCTTCTGAGGTTTCATCGGTGCCGAGTTCCGCTTCAGCTTTGCAGAAAGCATTGCTAGCCCCAGCAAGTGAGACAGCAGATGCTCAGAAGCAACCGAGCATGGCTTCAGCTGTGGATCCAGGCTTGCACATGTTGAGCCAACTTCAAGAGAACAAAGTTGACCCGACGCTTGCGGCGCCTGCTGTGGCTACCGGTTCTGCAGCAGACAAGCAGGACCTGCAGCCTTCCAAGCTCGAGCCGAAGGATGTCGATGATGCTGTGAGTCAAGCTCAGCAGATGGTGGCTGACTTGGAAAAGAGACCGAAGACTTCAAAGCAGCTGGATGCCACTGAGACTTCCAACAAGATGAAGAGACCAGCAGCTGCTGGAAGGAGTGCGAAGGGAAACACTTCGAAGGTGAACCAGACATCTTTGTCCAGGACGACCAGCAGTGGCAACAAAGGATTGAAGCGGCCAGCTTCAGTTGTCGCGAAGCCACAGCCAAAGTCCGCACAGAAGAAGAAAGTACCGGTCAAGCAGACCACGGCAATGAAAAAAAGAAGGAGTTGAAGATGGATCCAAAGAATGTCCATTCCCGAGCATGGCATGGAACAAGGAAAAAGATCTTCCGCCAGACAGGCGATGATGACTTGGCTTGTCGAAAGGCCACTGTGGCGGCCAAGAAAGCTTTGGAAGCTTTGAAGAAGGCTTCCTAAGAAGATAGAAATTGCTTCTTGTGACCAGTGATTTTGATTACACTGGTAAATGAACTTTTTGCAGATTAGAACTCTTGTGGAACGCAGTTGCCGGTGGAGAAAAAGGGGTTGCAATTGATTGGGAGTGCCTTGGGTTGCTGAAGGCTGCAAGGCGTTGTTGATACGATACATGGTTGCGCTAATCAAACATTTTTTTCTCTATCGAAAGGATTCTGCAGGCGGTGCTTCCGCTGTAGGCATTCGTTTTTCTTGTATTGTCATATATATATTTGTCAGGGCTGGGCGGTTGAGCCGCTGTAGGATTGTTTCTGCAGGCTTGGCGGTGTATGACCGCTGTAGGTTCGAATTACTATAGATGTTGTTCCAGTTTCAAGATAACTTTACGAGTTAGATTTACGTAAGGTGGCGGCTATGCCGCTGTAGGTTGTTGGTGCAAAGCGATATGACTTTGTGATGCTGTTTTCAGGACCTCTGTGAAATAGAAAGTGTATGGGTAGGGCAGTTCAAATCCAGATATATGTATATTTATACTTATATATATATATAGATATATCTCTTTATGCAAATCATTTCCTTGGTTGAAACTACGAACTATAAGATGCTCTGGCAGACAAATGTCTATAGGTGAGTCTAGGATATCTGCCATACATACACAAATATATATATATATATATGTATATATAAGGATATCTTAATTCACTTGGCAAATATGTCAAACGAAACGCCGCCATGGCGTCTTATGCGACAGAGGGAAAAGGAAAAGTATGAGAAGGACCCTGAAGGATGCAGTTTTTGTTAATGACAAACAAAACCTGACTATACACATTTGAAGTCATCAGGTTGACGTTGATACAGAAACCTTGCAGGACAAGCTGCTGAGAAACTACGAGAAGCATTTGCTGGAAGGCCCCATGGGTTCTACGGTGGGCGCTTCGTCTTCGTCAGCTATGCCGCCACCTCAGCATGGAAAGCCGTCTTCTGCTTCCACATCTGGTGGACAAGGTACGGCTGCTCTTCTCCAGGAATCACCTGTGCATTCCGGCAATGTCTATGTGCAGGCTACCGCTGCGCATTGCGCGAGCACAGCGGGGGTGCAAGGTGCTGCTCCTGTAGGCGCCAACCATGCCCCTTCTGAAGCTCCTCAGGGTGGAAATGTCTATGTTCGACAAGATGCCCATGTCAATGATGACATGTCTGGATCCACCACTGGATCTCCTGTGGCACCGGCGGCCGCGCTGGGAAAAGACCTCTTGCAAGACCGTGCACGAAAGCTTCAAGCGGTTCCAAAGTCCCAGGGTTCAAAGAGCAAGAGGCAACAGTTTCTTGAGACGCACGGTTTCAAGAGAGCCCGTGGCGGAAAGTGCCGGGAATATTTTGGAAATGTATATCACAGAGACCCGTAGATGCTGGAGTGGAAAAAAATGGGACATCTGCAGAGAAAGACAGAATATAGTACTGGCTGAGTGGCGGTTTTTCCGCTGTAGGGTTACATGGCGGCTACTGCGCTGTAGGCACGGATAGTGGGGTTGTGTTTGTCTCACAGTCTTTGGCGGTTCAACCGCTGTAGGATTTTTGAATGTATGTGACAATACGACAAGTCTTAAACGGTTGTTGGTTTCTTCAGAGAGAACTGGGCGGTATGACCGCTGTAGGATAGCGTGGCGGTATTAGACCGCTGTAGGAACATTTGTGTTACACACATGTATATATTCATATATTTGGACAACTTTTCTTCTTGATGTGTTCCCTTTGGTAATGCTATTCCTTTCCCGGAGCAATCTTATATCTTCTGAAAGTTTTTGAGGCTGGCAAAGCACAGGGGAATAGGTTCCAGTTTGCACGTAGCAGCACTGACATGGCCGTCCGTGGTGTTTCGAAGGATGCTGTGCTGACAACTGATGAGCTCAGCAATGCTTTTCAGAGCCTGCAAGGGCTGAAGCCAAAGTTGTCCGAAGAAGCTGACTTTGACTTGGAGAATGTGAAAGAAGTTCTCTTGTTTCTACAGTTCATGTGGAAGAATGCCAAGAATGAGGCACACGGAATTGCTTTGGCCGTGACAGCCATCGTTTGTTTTCGGTGCTACTGTGGCGGCAGGGATTTCCAAGATGTCCGCTATGTTGACAACCTTGTGTTTGACAAGGATGGTGGGCCATGTCCGATGTTGCAGAAAATTCACCAGCAAGGCTTTCCGACGGCAATGATTCAGAGAAAGATGGACGAGTGCAGGGCAGCATTGTCGTACATGGAAGACATTGTGACCCACTGGGATGACGGCACTCGCATTGCCTGTGCTTTCAGTGCAGCCTACCAAGTAATTGCCGACAGCCTGAGCCATTTGACGTGCTACCTCTCAGCCAAAGACATAGGTCATGGAAAGCTGCGTTTCTGAGAGCAGATTTACAAAGGTTTTTGTAGCTTCTGATGCAAAGTGGAAAAAAAAAGGAACGTGTGTGTTTCACATGCGGCTGTATAGCAAAGTATAGAAGATGGTTTTTCTGCCTTGGCTTTCTGATGATTGACAGCTGTCGGATCTCACTGACCTCGTCCTGACCACGTCCTGACTTCGTTCTGATTTCGTCCGGATCTCTTTCTGATCTCCTGCTGACCTCGTCCTGACCTCGTCCTGACTTCGTCCTGATCTCGTCCTGACCTCGCATGTAGTCGAAGTGTAGTCGGTGTGACCTCGCATGTAGTCAGAGTGTGGTCGCTGACCTCGTGTGTAGTCAGAGTGTAGTCGGAGAACAAAATACCATAGATCTGCACTGACCTCGTTCTGACCTCGTGTGTAGTCAGAGTGTAGTCGCTGACCTCGCATGTAGTCAGCGTGTAGTCGGGACCTGACCTCGTCCTGACCTCGCATGTAGTCAGAGTGTAGTCGGGATGTAGTCGGGGTGTAGTCGGACATTGCATATCCGGATCCAATCCTTTTAGTAAAACATATTTCTCACCATATATACATAGCATTGGCGATCCCATCGCTGTAGGCTTGTTGGGCGGCACATGTCACTGTAGGTTTTCTTGGCGGTGTCACCGCTGTAGGTGTATAATAGGCTTCTTTGGCAGCATATGTCAACGTATAGGTTTTCTTGGTGGTGTCACCGCAGTAGGTGTCCGTGGTTGCATTGGCTATGCTTGGCGGTTGCACCGCTGTAGGTCTCTATCGTTGTGACAAGAACTGTATTTTGTGGCATTATGAATAGGAATTTGGCCTGTGAAAGCGTGAGCGTGCTGCGATCCTCCAAGCAGCTTCAACCATGGCTTCCGAAGCTCCCACGGAGGTGCCACCGCAGGAGACGCAGGTGGCCTCTCATGAGGATGAGGTTTTAGCCGCGATGGAAGACTTTGACACCCAGCTGGACGCGCTGCAAAGCAAGGATCAGTGCAGCTGGTGCCTCTTGTACAAAGAGAGTCTTGAGATGAAGCTGCACGGCAAAAAAAAGATCCTGCAAAGCGTGTGCTTCGGTGCAGCAGATGTTGTGGCGCCACCTTGGTTCCTCAGAGGAAGCCTTGGCAAGCTTCACCAAATCTGAGCAAGTCGATTTTTTCCAGGAAGCCGCGAAGACGGTGGACATGGAGACTGGTGGCCGCTGGAAACTTTTGAAGACCGTCTTGGTCGAGAAGAAGGGCAAGATCATTGAGCGCTTGCAGTCAGTCGCTGTGGGCGGTGAGTACTTGCCTATGTCCGTTTGGGAAACAAAAGGATGGAAGGAAGCGGATGTGCTTTCCTTCAATGACTGGGAAGAGTTGTCGAATGGAACCAAGGTCTACCGCTGCCACATCAAGAGCAAAACCGATGCTGAGAACAAGCGATCCATAGAAGAGGCTTTGCGGAGCGGGAGCGCGAGTGCAAGAAGCGCCGCGTTCCAAAGGGCAAAGGCAAAGGAAAGCTTGGAGGCCAGCAAGTGACCCAGCAGGACAAGTTGGAGTCGGATTGCTGGCTGGTACAAACGGATAGCGAGACGGAGATGCCGAAAAGGACTGCATCGATACCGTCTGAAAGATATTTTATATTTCTATATACCCACAAGCATATATATATATATATATATACATATATACAGCTGTGTCGAAGTTGTTCTGATTTGATTGCGGCATTTTTTTATTCTCCAAACTATATGTGTGTCGCCATGCAGGAATGCGCAGGCTAGCAGCGCCCGACCTCTGACAGACAAGCAGCAGGCGAAAAAGGCCGAGAGAGAGCAGAAGAAGGCTGAGACCTTGCACCTGAAGGAAGTCACTTCCTGTGTCAATTTGTGTGCCAAAGCGATGCCGGTTTTGACGTCGCAGGTCAACTCAATCGCATTGGCTCTGAAGCAGATTGATAAGGAAGGTGTGGCCGAATTCGGCGGTGAGTTGGAAGCAGACTTGAAGCAAGCCAAAGGGCAATTCCAAGAATGGGAGGTCCAAGCCACCGATCTTCTGCACGCCGCTGAAAGCGACAAAGCCAAGACCGACCCAAGCAAGGTGTACTTTTCCAAGGAGCTGCTCGAAGGCGCGGTGAAAGCTGCTGGGTCCGCCATGTCGGTGTATAAGGAGAAGATGCGAAGCATCCGTGAGAAGAAGGCTGCCGCCAAAGCAGCCGCGCCGCCAAAGGCGACTCGTGCTAAGGCCAAAGCAAAGCAGTAGAAGAGTCACTCTTGAATGAGTGCTGTGTATAGAGGATATTGTAAATATATTCTCGCTTTTTTGGCATACCATGAAACGGTGTATGGGATTATGCGCAGAGACGATCTGCAGACTTGAGCCTGGGGAAAGCTTGGAAGACAAAAAGACAGACTGCATCTGCTGCAAGCGTTGTGGCGGTTCAACCGCTGTAGGGCTGTTGCGTTGGCGGTTGCACCGCTGTAGGTTTGTTGTTTTGGCGGTGTTACCGCTGTAGGCTGCTTCTGTTGGCGGTGTGACCGCTGTAGGTACTTGCGCCTAGATACTCGGCTAATTCCTTAGGTACTAATGGGGACGGTTGTTGGGGTGTAGTTGAGATAACATGTTGATTTTTTTCTTGGTCCAAAGAATCAGATATAGTTCTTCCTGGCATGTGTTAGGTTCAAATGCATGCGAGCTGCAAAACGGCCGCGGAAATTGACGGATGAAACGCAAGAAAAATTGAAATCATGCATTGGCACCTCGTCGGCGTCTGACCGAGCAGTGCATTCAATTTGGAACAAAGCCGCCCAGGATGCTGATCAGGTGACACCGACAACCTTCAAACGCTATGTTAGCGAAACATTGCAGCCGGCGCTGGATTGCTTTGATCGCTTTGAATTACAAGGTCTCGAGGACGAGAATGTTGAAATCTACATTGCAAATGTGCAAAAGTTGGTTCTCTTTCTTGGGAAACAGATGCCCAGCCTGGCAGACTTATTGGCGGTTCCTCTGCAGCAAGGTCTTCGTTTGCATCCAATTATTTACCATGACGAGGCAATAGCTTCGAACCCTTTGTCAAGTGAAAAGATGATGAAGAGTATGTTGGTATACTTGAGTTGGAAAGAATTGAAGAGATCCTTGTTTCTAGAAGATGTCTGGCTTCCAGTATGCTGCATTCAGCACATGGATTTGGATCGGTTGCCCAGTGGCTTCAATGGCGTTATGTCACTATTAGTGGAGCATCTGCTCTCTCCTCGCTGGCAGGAAGGTTTTGCTGCCGATTTGACACTTGGGTTTAGCTTCATCATATGAGTCAAGTCTTTTGAACCACTGGTATGTTGGAAAATATATTGCATCTTTCTTTCCCCTTCCATTTATGTGGCAATATCTCGCAAACGTATCACATATGTCAGATGTTGGAAGATAAGAAACCCCATATTCTCATATCCATCTGAATATATATATATATATATATATATATATTATATATATTACGTATAGCTATAGTTTTTTTTTTGAAAGCAGAAGCAGACGAGGAATGGTCGTGCCCTATGGTTTCGACAGGACACCACGGCAATACTCATAGCAGACTTGGATGGATTGCGTTCGAGCCTATGTCTCAAAGGCAGTGCTGGCATCAAGCCATGTTTGCGGTGTTTGAATTGTGTGAAAAAGGATAGCGGGTTGGATCCCGTGCAATATCCCGATATATCCAATCCGGCTTTTGAGCAGTTTCGACAAAGTAAAGACCAAGATATATGGAATCTTGCTGATGCCTTGCAGAAAATGGTGGCTGATGGTGATTCGAAAGCAAAGATTCAGAAATTCGAGAAGGCTGCCGGCTTGGTTTTTTTTGGCGATGGTTTGTTCTTCCAACCCCGACTGCGGGAACGATTGCCTCCCACGAATGTTTGTGTGGATGGCATGCATTGTTACTATTCAAATGGCTGCGCAGCATGGGAAATAGCCTTATGTCTAGAAGCTGTGAAGAAGGCGTCGCATTGGACACTTTGTTTTCTTCGAGATGCAGCGCTGAAAAGTGCATGGACGGGACCGAAAGGAAGTAAGCATATCTATGCTTCATATCTGAAAGGTTTGTTTTCGGAGAAAAATTTCACTGAAGTCGTTTACAAAGGACAAGCAGCACAGTGCGAATCACTGGTGCCTCTGTTGAGATACTACTTTGCTGAAGGCAGTCTGAAAGAGCGACATTTGCAACCTCATCTGAAAAGCTTTGATGACTTGGCTGCGTGTTGCGCGCACTTGCGTGCTTTGAAATACAAGTGGTCAGAAATTGTACCTCAAGATGTTGATGCCTTGCTAGCAATGCAAGAACGTCATCAGAAGAGCTTCCTCGAGTGTTACTCCGTGGAATACATTAAGCCAAAACATCATCAGCGCTTCCATTTGGGACAAAGCTTCTTGCAAATGAACCTGGCGCTGAGATGTGAGCAACATGAAAGCAAACACCGCTGCTGTAAGCATGGCCTAGCGGAGAGATTGAAATCCACTGTGCGCACTGGTTTCCAAAAGAGCATTTTGCCTCGCTTGCTTTCTGGTCAAGCTGCCCGTGTGCAAGAGCTTGGTGTTCAACCAGTCCGACTTATTGGTCCGTTCAAACCAGCATGTCCGTTACTCTGCAATTTGTTGCGTGATGCAAACATGAAGGTGGCAAAAGCTGTACGGTATTACCATTCCACTGTTCACAAAACTGACATTCTATACTTTGCGGATGGATCAGCAGCACTGGTGCAAAACATTGTAAGCAACGATGTGGAACATTTCTTCTTGCTGCAACAGCTTCACCGAGTACGTTCCTGCGTTTGGGGAACAATTTGGCAATTGACGGAGAAGCAGGTTGTTGCTTCGATCTTGGCGCAAGCATGGACTATGCCGCCGTGGTGGCGTTGGCAAGACGACGTGGTCACGTGTCTACTGTGAAAAAGATTTGTCAGCGCTGCTCCGTCTTCTTGGCGGGTTGGCCGCTGTAGGTCTTGCTGGCGGTCTCACCGCTGTAGGTCTCTATGATCTTAAAGAAAACAACAAATGTACAATTCAAAATATAGGAAATGAAACAAAAAGGTGGCGGTGTGGTCCGCTGTAGGGTTGATTGTGGCGGTATGGCCGCTGTAGGATATTATTTTCTTTCGATCAAATAAAATCTTTCGAAAAACCTCTCTTTTTAGAAAAAAAGCGAAAAAAACAAGAAAATAAACTAAAAAAAACAGGTTTCGCTAAAATTCACAAAAAGTCAAAAATATCAACTTTGGCAAACGCGCGCGTCATACATACGCTACATCTATGTAGACATATATGTTTCACTATGTGCGTAAGAATAAGTACAACATAAGTAAGTTATATGTAAGTTATAAGTAATTGATCTATGCCTAAGTCAAAACGGACCTTGTGGTACGGATTCAGACGACAGAGGAGCTGCAGCAGCAGCAGCCGCAGGCAACAGAATCTGTCGAAAAATGTTGTTTTTCTAGGATTTCAGACGACACGTTGGGGAAGGTTTTGGCGCTAGGTCGTCCTTCAGGGGCATGGTGTTTTCGCCCCGGGAGGTGATTTTTTCGAAGCTGTTTTACTGCTAGCAGCAGGCGCAGCAACAGCAGGCAACAGAATATGCCGAAAAATGTGATTTTTCTACGGATTCAGACGACAGAGGAGCTGCAGCAGCAGCAGCAGGAGGAGCAGCAGCAGCTGCAGGCCACAGAATCTGTCGAAAAATGTTGTTTTTCTAGGATTTCAGACGACACGTTAGGGAGGGTTTTGGCGCTAGGTCCTCCTTCAGGGGCATGGTGTTTTTCCCCCGGGAAGTGATTTTTTCGAAGCAGCTTTACTGCTACTAACACCGTACTTAAGTCACATCAGGCGGGAAAAGTCACAACATCCCCATGGCACAGCGTCGATAGAGAAAGTCACATGAGGTTTTGGAAAGTCACATCAGGGAAGAACAAACACCATGGCACAGCCTGTTTCACCTGTAATGATGCATATAGCAAAAAGTAGCCGAAGCACTGCGCACACCAGNCAGAGAATCCTAATGGCATGGCTTGAAGACAGCTGTTTTCCATATCATCCCGTCAGAATCAAATCCTATTGGTGCAGCCCCAAGTTGGCATATACAATGGTACAATCTTAGAGGCCAAACACCATGGCACAGAGTGTTTCAGTTTGCGCGCTATATACTCCTAATCTAGCCCAAGTACTGTGCACAGCGAAGAGACTCACATGTATATGTTGCCAAAAGTAGCAACTTTCAACAAAATTGTGTTGA
>BGPT01001191.1:93263-140586 GCA_003297045.1 Symbiodinium sp. clade C Y103 | reverse complement strand
ACCTGCCTATGTCCAATCCTCCACCTGCTTGAAGACTACTGAGCTCCCAAAAGGAGCGTGCTGGCGCTCTGTGCACTTTCAAATGCGGGTTGCTGGCCAATCGATGTAGTCGTCTGTGCTTTCGTCCCCCTCGTCGGGTGGTGCGATGATGTGTTCGGCGCTCCCTTCTGCGGCTGCGCTCTCAATCAGTATGTTGTCGCCTCTCTTCACGAAGGCGGCTGCTCAAAGAGACACCCAAAGTTTTGGTGCCTGGCAAATGGCCTGAAGAAGGCGGAGGTGATCGGGGTCGATCGTCTCGAAGTGGTCGGTGATCTGGTTCTCGGGCAGGGCTTTTGCACACCTTCTGCTCCTCTTCACTCTCTTCCTCCGCGTCCTCGTCTTCTTCTTGCTCCTCCTTGCGCGCCTCCTCAAAGCAGTCCTCTCACGCTCACGCCTTGCAGGCGGCGCAGGAGGTTCAGGTACGGGCGGAGGCTCACTCTCTCGTGCACGGCCAGGGCCAGCACTTCGAGGAGGACCGTCACGGGTGAGCCCAGCGGTCACGGATCTCAACGCCCTCACCTGACGAGCCACCGACACCACCAGGTCGTTAGCCAACTGCCGGCCGCCTTGGNGGACCGTCACGGGTGAGCCCAGCGGTCACGGATCTCAACGCCCTCACCTGACGAGCCACCGACACCACCAGGTCGTTAGCCAACTGCCGGCCGCCTTGGCTATCCCAGTTGGCTGTCAGCTCTCTTCCAAGACCCTCCCAACCTATGCACCCGGTACACCAACTGTTCCCTTCCTGGGGAGGATAGCCACGGCACTTGGCACAGACCTGTGGGGGCATCTACCCCCTGAAGAAACACCTATAAGCCGAAAAACACGTCAATGCATGCAACTCTCAACCTATGCCTCAAGCAGATGTCATTGCTCAAAAAAAGACCCTTCAAAGTTTCCCNGAAACACCTATAAGCCGAAAAACACGTCAATGCATGCAACTCTCAACCTATGCCTCAAGCAGATGTCATTGCTCAAAAAAAGACCCTTCAAAGTTTCCCAAAATGTTGCCCAAAAATGCCATTGCGTCACTGGTTACATGGCAGCTGTGAATACCCCGGCAACGACTCCAGGGACGGCAGGGAGCTTGGCTCGACATCTCCACCGGGCTGTGCCATTGCGACACGCCTCTGCGACACACACAGTGGTGAAACACAAAAGCACTGCGATTGCCTAAATCACCTCCTTGGACTCCGTCTCGTGCCAAAATGCCATGCAAGGCACGCACGGGCCGCCTTTGGGGTCACTTTTTTTCGTTCGAAAATACNATTGCCTAAATCACCTCCTTGGACTCCGTCTCGTGCCAAAATGCCATGCAAGGCACGCACGGGCCGCCTTTGGGGTCACTTTTTTTCGTTCGAAAATACACCTTTGGGAAAAACACACCGTTTTGTTTTCAAATTTGGAAGATGATGTTCCTATAGAAAAATNCCGCCTTTGGGGTCACTTTTTTTCGTTCGAAAATACACCTTTGGGAAAAACACACCGTTTTGTTTTCAAATTTGGAAGATGATGTTCCTATAGAAAAATAAGATTTCTTTCAATCAAAATGGTACGGTACGGTATGGCCGGTATGGTACAGTATGGTATGGTATGGTAAGCCAGGTAATGCTAAAAACAGGCAAAGTTGATACACAGCGCCTGAAAAACGATCATTCCCTCCTTTCGCGTCCTGTCAAAATCCGCTATTTTGTTTTGTCCTGGGGTTCTTGCGTCCCCTCCGCTTTATTCTTCTTTCTTCGGGTTCTTGGGTTGTCCCGCTCCCTCAAACCCACCTATGTACAGCTATATATACATGTGCATTCGCGTGGCCACTCACGCGCATCTCACGTTCTATGAACGTGTTTTATAGTGGTAACAAACATCTCCAAGAAAGTCATATATATGAAAATCCTTAGTCAAAACCACGAAAGGGACACTCCAAACTCTAATCATTGGATTGATTTTTGTTGAACACCTTTCCAAGAATAGCACAAGTAATTTTTGTTGAACACCTTTCCAAGAATAGCACAAGTACCATCATACGGCAATTATATAGACAGCATCCATTTACAAATATATATATATACATATTTATGTAATAATTATAAAATATTAAATATATATATATATACATATTCTATTACTATATTATATAATATAAAATATATTTCTATACTATATATTCTCTATCATCTATACACATACACATTCCTTGTGTTCCGGAGTCGGCGGCAAGGGCGGCAGCCCTTACATATGATTTGTCACCATCAGTATTGATCCATCATTCATTCAGGGAGCAAGCAAACTTTTGGTTTGAGTAAAGTTTTCGGTTCTGCCAATATAGCCTGTTGATCTTTTCGATGTCCAGCATGTACGTGCCAATTGTACTGCAGGGTCTACTCAGGTTTGTATGATATTTGCATTGCTCTTGAGACCATGGCAAGTGGCTGTGAAGGTTGGAAACACCACAGACTCCAGATTCTTCAAAGCAGAAGATGTCCAAGTTCATTCAATTAGGTTCCACCCATTATACACCTGTGCCATTGCCCAGAATTCGACAACCTGTTGTCTGCACAGTGTGTGCAACATCTCTTCCATGTCTGGGCTCTCATGTATCTTCGAAAAAGTCAGCAAAAACAAACCACACAAACGCAGAGTCTCCTTTGCCCTCAACCTGGTCTCCAAAACATAGTTTCTTGAATGTTTCTTGAAGACTGTGTGTGTACTGTAGCTGCTATGTAGCTATATCTATATCTTTTGTATATTCTATTGTAAACTATATACATATACGGACCACGACTCCGGGACAAAAATCAGCAACACCGAAGAATCCTTCACCAGCAACAAAAACCGCAGAAAAGGCAACACACCAGGTCTGAGCTCCCTGCAGCAAAGTATGCCACCATGAAGCCATGCCGCCACGGACCAGCTTCACATGGGACCCACATGGACCCACAGACCGTGTGTTTTCACCATGGTGGTCCACAGTTTTTGCACATGTTGACCGTTGTACTTCAATAATCTTCAAATATCATTAAAAAAAGTTGGTTGAATAAGTTGAATGTATCATTAAAAAAGTTGGTTGAATGCTGGATTCATCTGGTGGCTTCGTATCGATTCGTGTCTGGTGAGGCCGGTGGTACCTGGCTGCCTGCTCCGATTTGTCAAAAAACACTCCGTCCCCTTGGGCGCTGCGACTCAGCTGTCACATATGTAGAAGATCCAATCTTTTTGGATGGTCATCTTTGATATTTTGTTTATTCCGATTGAGTCCTTCCATTTGTGAAATCCAATAGTTAGAAACTTGGAGCCCCCGAAGGGCCCCGAAGTCCCTCAAACACGATCTAAGATGCCCAAAGTGCCCTAATGTTTGGTATTGACTTTAAATCAAGTTCACATTCCTGCAAAAAGACAGTGAGATTCTAATCAATCCCTGTATCACATGGTGCTTCAGTGAGGGGAACCTAGTCTCAAGAGACATGTGCAGCTGGGTCAAGGCTATGTCCATCTAGTCTTTACCAAACCTTTACCAACCAAAAGCCTGAGAGATTTTCTCGCACTTCGTCTTCGGGATGGATTGTGAGAGGGCAAAAAGAGGCCAAGAGCCGCACCGTGATTCGGATTGTGGCACCCGATTCAAGGTTTCTTACACTTCTTTCGGAAGATGGAAGAAAATCATCGCAGTTCAACCGTTCAAACCTGTACAAAAATTGGATGGTGCGCTGGCAAGATCTGCCCCCTCAGGCCTGTACAGCTTTCAAAATTCACGTTTTTCAGTCTTCAAAATCCCTCTGTCAGGCCATCAAAAACTGGTTGGTTCAAAAAGGGATTCCCCTATTGGATGATGATCATCTCCAATATTACTGGGTAGTATGATCCCCGAACTAATCATCAACCAACCGGGGGTTTTGAACACTGCTCACGTATCATATATCTTGTCTGTCCAGAAGGCAGTAGGTATCCAACAATGCAGCTCTCTGATGCCCTCCGCTGTCTACATGACTTTGCTCCTACCTTTGCCTTTTTGGGAGCAGAGTTCGGCCAGGGCTGCTGTGTTTAAACAAGTTTAAACAAGTTTAAAGAAGTCCACTGGCACCAGTTGAACATACCAATCCACCCAGTACCAATCTTCACTTAAATCTGTGACTGCCAACACTACTCTATGGTTGGTTTCAAACCATGAACCGAACCTCGATCGCGAAAACCTCCAAGTCAGCTCCCGGAAGTTTCAACTTCATCACCACAGAAACGACTCGTTTCGTGTTTAAACACTGGCAATGGCCCAGCCCTGTGCTGATCTCAGAGGGTATTGTCAGGCTTCTAGGCCTGTCACGCCATGGAACATCCCAGCTCATAAATGCAAAGGTATAGGTGGATTCCGAGAAAAACTTCGAAAAACCGCATCAAAAATCATGCAAAACAATCAATTCTATGCATATCAATCAGATATACACATAAATATGTATACACATGGATGATACAATATGTATATGATTGTATATGTATATATGCAAACATGCACACTGTATATGATGTATATAATATTCATGAGCGTAATCTCACGCACGTCCAAATGCATTCTTTTCAGGAGCCTGTGGTGGTCGATGTCCGTTCAAAGGGGTCACACGGCGTGTGTCACACGGGATGCCTGTGCACGTCAAGAGCCATCGTATACATCGTCCATCCTTCCTAGAGCTTAAATCATTGGATTGGTTTAAGGGAAAATCTTAACCGGAAACCATGGATTTTCCCATGAAAGATAGGGGGTTCCTGTAAATGTTCCCAGTAACCAATCCATTGATTAAAAGTACGATGTACAATGGAAACTACCTTAGTCCATCTTTTCATAGAGCTGACATAGCATCTATCCACTGGATCCGTTTGGCTCAGATATGGACACAGCCAGCCTTGGTCAGGATGCTGTCTTTGCTGACTTTGCCTGGGGAATTTCCTCAGCAGTGCTGACCTGGGCAGCGGTACAACATGATCTCGGCATGACATGGCATGACGTGGTATAACATGGTATAACTATATTTATGAGGTTTTCTAAAATGGGGGTCCCCCCCAATCATCCAAGTCATTCATCCATCTTAGCAGGTTTCCCCCTATGGTGGCCAAAGGCTCCAAGTCCAGTCCTGGGCTGTCCCACCCCTGGGATGGGCTTGTGGATGAACCTTCGCCTCGTTGTTAAGGAGCTGGATGAGCCACTCCCCGGATGCATAAACCATAAACAATGCCATCTTTGGAGAATTTATGGAATCGAAGTGGTGAAACATCATGAAACTGCCATCAACTGACAGATTTTGAACATTTCGACTCAGGTCCTCGATCCTGGGATCCATTTTCTCAACATTTTAGTGGATCAAATTGGATAGAAGCCATGCAAAAAAATGGGTGGCACATGGTACTAGCGGGGTTGAGCTGATCTGGGAGTACGGATGCCCTAGTTGCAGTCGCGAAAAATTGATCTGGTTGAAATCGGGTACCAATTCTGGAAAACTAGGAAAAACAATTGCCGTTTTTTGATTTCCAAAATTTGGAACTCAAATTTGGCAAAATCGAAAAGTCTCATCCCACACTGAGCCCACAAGTCCAAAACCAACAATAGCAGGCTTGAAATCAACAGGGTTGAACCACTTTCAGACTACGGATGACCAAATTGCTCCGATCCAAACTTAAGCAGGTTCAAACCACAGTCAAAAATTCATGAACGGGAAAGAATACCTTCCTTTACCCTAAGATTTTTTCTAACCCAAAATTTTCGGAATAGGACCCGTGACCCCATGCAAAAAAACAAGGCACCTGAAAGCCAACATATCAAACCCTCAAATCCAAACCATGAATCGCACATGCTGGCCCTAAGTCTGCCACAGGTTGGCAGAACATTTTTTGCATTTAGTCAAGCGGTAGTCAAACCAAACTCCAGAGTTGCGTTGGGCAACCTCTGCCAACATGAACGCGATTTATTTGAATATGTCTCGGTGATGCTTGACTTGTCACAAATCAAAATATTGACAAAATCATTGGGTTGCTTTGGGGCAGCCTGTGCCCCAAGCGTTTCACCCCACTTATTGTTCCTTTGTTGTTCTTTGTACTTTCATATTTGCCCCCAGGTGGTTTTTCAGGCGAACATGTTCACTTTTAGACAACATTGTTTGAGCCTGTTCTATAAATGGATTCCTAGGTTTGAACGTGGAAAAAAACCTTGAAATTTGACGAAAGGCTAAAGCATTCCATTTTCAATATAAACGGTATATACATACAAACAGTGAAACACTCTTTTATGTGTTTGTCTTTGCAACAGAACTGTTGCAGTCACATTTTAAAAATGTAAGGTGATCTTCCAGTTGAACGGGCATTTGGCCTGACCCAATTCGGCAGGTCAACGCAAGAAATGCTCTGGAAAACAAGCAAGCCATCGTGCGGGGCATACACGGAGTAGTATTTGTGAAATTTCTTCGATCAGGATGTAGTCAGCTGTTGTTTCATGAGTCTTGAGCAAAACAGTGTAATTGAACGAAAACAGACCATGCGTGACAATTTTGGTGGCCGTTGCAGGAAACAACACTTTCAGAATTTGAAGTTCGCAATCCCTTAAGTTAGAAGCGAATCAATGCTCTAAGATGCTGGTGAATAAAAAACCCACCATGTAATCATTAGCTACTAACGTTACTAAGGCTGACCTGGCAAGGCAAGGCCTTTGCAAGGTGAGTGTACATGGAAACTAGCAACGCAAATTGAATGTTCAACAAAAAACAATGTTGTGTGTTTGTTGCTTGCTGTTTTTGCCACCTATGTGTCCTGGGTGCGCAATAAGAACTTCCAGCAAGCGCAATACTGCAATATACATGTTTGAAACCAAGCGTAGTCGTGAAGTTCAGGAACTCATAAAAAAACGCATCAAAGAAAACAAAACCAAGTATTTTCTACTCAGCAATACTTATATCGGGCAAATAAAGCTTGATGCTTGCATGGTTTGCCCAGTTTCACCCTCCTCTTAGCTCGTGTCAGAAATTGCGAAATTATAAATCGCAGAACTGAAAAAAATGTAGAAAATGCGTACACCGCGCTCATACATTGTGAAACAAAGTTCGTACAATGAGCCCAAAAGTTCGTACAATGGACAAAAAGTTCGTACAATATTGTACGAACTTTAGTGGGCCATTGTACGAACATTGTACGAACATTTTTTGCCATTATACGAACCATTGTACGAACTATTGTACGAACCATTGTACGAGCAATGCGCGATCGCATGATGTACTTTCAAAAGCCTGAGGAGGAATTACACCAAAAAACTGTCAGCACATTCTTCTGAATTGTTTTTGCCGAAGAATAAGCAAACAACCGTGCACGGGCATGTGGGCATACAGCATACGGTCTGTTGTGAGTAGTACAAGAAACGGAAACAAACTCCTGGTTTCAAACCTAAATAATACCAAACAAAATGTGCATGACTTGCGGTCGCACAGTGTCAGGCACTCGCGCTACTTTCTCAAACGTGACCCTGGAACATTTTGTATGTCCCTTCAAATGTGTTCGCTGGACTCGACAAGAAAATGTTTTTAGTTGCAAGATGTCTTGAGCAACTATGATTGGAACGGTGTTGACATTCAAAAACAGGAGGAAAATGCTTGCAGCTTCACAGCAAATCTGAATTTCATATTGAGGGGTTCTCTCCAAAACCTTGGCTTTCATAGAGCCAGATCCCGGTTGTGACATGTTGTGACCTGGATTTGTTGGATGCACTGCGCCTTTCAAATTTACTTCACTGTTGTGCTAGCATATCAATGCATTAACCCCTCTTGACAGACAATATTTATGTACACTGTCACTGCATGTGGGCTTGCCTATGTAAATTCAAGCCGGTTGTCTATTGTATACAGATTAAGCATGTACATGCGCGTTATTGTGGTGAATGTTGCATGTGCATGACATGCGCTGTAGTCCTGCGTCATTCAGAATGCACACATACTATCTTTTGATCAGCGTTTACATGTTTCTCCTTTTCAGCAACCTTTTCAAGCAAGGAGACACGAAACCAGATAATGCAAAGATAACAGATAACACATTTTTTGTGAATAATTTGTTTCTCTCTTCAAAATGACTTTGCTGCATCGCTCCAGCCCAGCCGAGTTCCATTCTTTACCTGCACAAGTACACCTCAAATTCGGACCATGTACAGTAATTCGGTCACCTTGGTTTTTTGGCTAGCTTTGACATCGCGTGATTAATTACTCTGGAAGGAACGTCCTTGAGGACATTGGTCGAGAAAAACATTTTCTTGTCGAGAAAATAATTTGATTGCTACCTTTTTTGATCACAGCAGATTTTAAAAAAATCAAAAGTGGGATGTTGGATGAACCTGGTATATATAAACATGATCGGGGCTGGGGGTCCCGTCTTGTCCCATTAAGCGTGTTCAAATGGAATTCAGCATGCCCGTGTTCCCAATGATGACCCTTAGCTACCTTGAAGCAAGGTAAGAAAACTGCTCAGCAGTTGCTGTTAATGCTTTTACAAATAATAAGGGCAACTCACAGGCCAACTTTGAAAAGCACTGAAAACTATTTCGACAGAGAAAAGGGACCTCAACAATATAAGTACGCAGGCTAAGCTCGCAAATCCAAACCTTTAACAAAAGCAAATTTCACGCAGCAAGCGGCATCCAATTCCTTCATTTTTGAGCTTTCAGGTGGAAGGATGTGAACACGGATCATGATATAATTTTGTTGAAATCAAGGTGTTGTGGGAAACACCCGCGAAAACATATTAAACATGATTTTTAAACTCGGCAGAGGTTGTTCGCTGTTTCTTGCACCAAATCTTCTTCCCAAGTATTCAAAAAAATGAACTGGTGAAATCCAATAGGCGCGCTACGTTAAATTTTCCCCAGATAACCTCAGCCCCGTTCATAGCACATGGTGGCACGAACTATGGCATTGGATGCGATCCACTGTGGACGTGGCCCTAAACTGGCCACAACAAAATCCTGGGCGTCCCCCACTTGGGACTTTGGCCGCCAAAGTCTGCGGCAGTGTGGCCGTGACCATAGAGGCGATACCTGAGTTGGATCACTTGATGTGGGTGCAAAACTTGGAAAATGATTGAATAATTAGTGCATCTGGCATAATGTGGGTAAAACAATAATAAACCACCAATTTTGGAATGGTTTATACCACCTATTTATGGTGATTATTCACAAATTAACTATCTCACTTGCTGTTTCCAATCCCGTGAGCGCATTTTCGTAACCTCAAAGCCAAGTGCAAACTGCATGGACTGAGGGCAGAACAGAAGATGCTTGAAATGGTTCAAAGCGAGATAATGTCAATCAACAAGCCAAATCCCCATATGGATCTGTGGCAGGGTAAGATATTCCAAGTTGCCTCAAAACCAGTCGTTTTTTAACCAAACTCAAACAGCACTCACTGCAACAGTCCACATCATCTTAGAGAGATTCCCAACGCGAGTTTGGTTGACTTGGGATCTCCAGTTGATATATGTTGATATCAATTTGATCTCCGGTGTGTCCAAATTGGAGTCCAATGGTCCAATGAGTTGATCCAAGACCAAGATGATCCAAGTTGCTTGTGGATCACCAGACCTTCCAATCCAACAGGCCCTCTTGCGTGGATCCTGCCAGGTTCGATGAGAAGCCGGACCTACAGGATATGCAGGGGGTAGGCATTCAGAAACTCCCATCATCCACGTGCCGAAAAAAAAAATCAAGGAACTGAAGGTTCGATTCCAAAAAAGGATTCACCATGAGAATACCGTGTTTAACACGATCTCCCACTACTCCATAGTCATCAACAAGAATCGATGTGCCGACCAACCTTTGACCAAGCTTTGGCGCGGCTCCTGTTGGTGGAAATGCCTACCTCGGCTCCAAATCCTTGCGGCAACGACAGCACATCCAGGAGCACAGTAGTATACTGGCGGTTTCAATTATGGATGTCACAAGTAGCAGTAGCAGTCTAATTCCATAAAAGTATGGCAAACATGTGTATATAATATATATATATATGTAATATATATGTGCATATACGTATATATGTAATAATATATGTGTATATATATATATGTAATATATATATATATTATACATTATTATACATAGTCACTGAATGTAACTGACATGTAAATCATTGTAAATGTGCGTCTCTGACGGAAGCCTGAAATCCTGAAGAGTCTCCCCAATGCACTACTGAACTTGACAGCTGGTCGCATGCCGCTCCGTAGCGAAAGCCATCGGCGAAGCGTGTGGAGCAGTTGTGGTACACACCGGCCTTGCGAAGTTGCCAGTGTGCAGTTTTTGTTCATCCCATTGAAAAGATCTGAAAGAGACTCTGACAAACAATGCAAACCAAATCTGGTGCAAATCAACAGCTAGAACTGGCGGGCGATTCTGGCAATGCGTATAAGCATTTGTGAGCCTCAACAAGAAGAACCCTTGTTGCACGAGTCAAGCACCCCATACCAAAATTCTTCTGACATGTGCAGCAAGAGTTGCTTTCCCAACTGCCAGGCTTGTTCTGATGATTTGCTAGCATTGAGACATCATGGTGCTATGCCCCTCTTTTGCTCTGTGGTTTCATACATATTTCCATCATGTTCTGCAAGATCAAAAGATCAAAATTGAGTTGCACTTGTCGATCGCTTACGATCCGAAGACATTTGAGCCATCCCAGAAGCCAATTTTCTGAATCTCAGTATGTACAGTGTGTAGATACTTCCGAGGGCACTTCAAAGACCATTGGCTCAATAGCCACGGGGCCCCGAGCAGAATCAATTCGACGCAAGAAAGTCTCAGCAACAGCCATGTCCTCTGGTCCATTCCACAAGGAAGAGGAAGGGGAAATGTCAGTAACAGGAATCAAAATACATAGGCAGCAACAAGGTGCAAAAAAGTAACTGTAACTGTGGTCTCGTGATCTCTCATACTTCAGATTTGATCCCAGTCATTTTTTTGGGGGGGCATCTCATCGCTTCCCAATGCCATCAACTGCAGCATACTCAGCATGGCCCACCTCTGTCACAATGGCATCTGTGTGGCCAGAGCTATGACCTTCTCTGCTCGCGGTGAATGCTGTGGACTTACTTCTGGTGTGTGGATGTTTATGGGTAACATACTAGATTAACACAGGTCTGTGGGTATTAACATGTATTAAATCACTATAATCTCGGATGAAGTTTGAAACATCTTGAAACTATGCAACCACAGAAACCACACTTCCCTCATGTGCCGTTTTCATGCGACATTCCTCGAGATATCTCGAGATCATGGGAGCCAACTTTTTTGGCTGGCAGCCTAGGGGCCTAGCACCCTCCAACGCTTGAAATCATGTGAGACTGATTCGAGGCAGCATGGGAAAACTATGCAAACTCCACGAAAAGGCTTGTCAAACATAGTTATATAAACAATCCAAGTGGGCTTTCTTTGGGGTGGTGCACTTGGGGGCTGGGTAATGACTCGACTCAAACAGGTTTCAACAAGTGGAATCTCAAACTCAGGGCTTCAATTGACTCGCGAAGCACTCTCACGCACGGAAGTCTTGCAACATCACTAATCTTTGGAATGACCGAATTCCAAAGAACCTTTTCACCAGATCAACACAAACACAAACTCAGAGGATTACAAGATATTACAAGCACCTGAAGTCTCAGCTTGGTCCCAAAATTTCATTCCCAGCGTACGCTGGAGGCTGAGTATCCCAGCTATTGATGTGCTCAATAGCTTCATCCACCTTGGTTCAGAAATCATCCGACTCTGTGTCATTCTCAGTGAACCAGATGGAATGCTCTATTTCAACATCCCTGGAATCCGAACAACCATTTTTTGCATGTCTTGGATGGTCAAGGCTCAAAAAAATCAGGGTCATGCCATTGAATCTCTGAAGTCCCTGTGGTTTGGAGGTTCCAAATGGATCAATACCTGCCGATGGCAAACTTGGGATGAGGCAGGATGTTTGTCGGAACACATATGCACTCTGGAGAAAATTGCCAGCAAAATCATCAGAGGTCGCTTGTGTTTCGGGGGTAGGCACGACTTCAACGTGTTATGTTCTCGGCACCCAGCAGCTGCTTTACTTCAGCTGATGGGCACGACATTGTCTGTTGCCTATTGACACCATTGCAATACCCAATAATGTGGGTAAAACAATAATAAACCACCCATTTGGGAATGGTGTATACCACCTATCTATGGTGATTTAGGGGATGGTTTATTATTGTTTTACCAACATTAGACTTGTTGCACCATGACCCTGATCCCTGGGTATCTCCGTGACCCGAAACCGAAGGACAAGCCACTGATGACACAGCTTTTACCGCCATGGTGTGGCCTATGGGCGGCATGGAGGTCTAAGAGGCAGCACTGTAGCTGAATATATTGACATCAGTTCTATGACAAATCACATATGATAATATGATATAGACATAGATATGTGTAGATATAGCAGTATGTCATTATAAGCATTTCTTATATCATGATATATCTATACATACTAGATGATCTATACATACATATGGTATGGTATACACATACATATCACATTGTATATATTACATGTTGTACATTCTATCGTCATATGAAATCATATTTATATATACATACATTATATAATTATATAATGTGCTGTGCTGTATCAATTGTACATATTCACCGAACAGGTAAGAAACAAGAGCAGCTTTCTGAAATCATGGGGTACACAGCACGTTGAGTAATGAGCATACAGCTCTTGCCAGACACGCAGGTTCCTTGTACCCACACCACAGCAGCACCACTGCAGGCGTACACAAGAACTCTGTGTCGAAATCTACCTGCAGAGCCGGTGGTTGCTTTATTGGATTCATGACTGGCTCCACGGAATAGCCACTCTTTGCTGTTTGGTTAGGAACCAAGTGAGAAGAGTTTGCTATCTCGACAAGAACTAGGGTCGGGGCAAGATCAGGATCGTGTATCACATCTTTAAACAAGAGTAAATCCAAAGAGGGCTGGGTCCACGACGCCAAGTACAAGTACAATCTCAGCCAAGAGTTCGATCTGCTGATGGGAGCTTTACACAATTCCATACAATTCCCCCATCCTGGTCTCAACTGGTAGACCCAGTCAGAAGAAGTGAACCCATCTCCGCAAAAGGTATACAAAGGTGGGAAAAGTGGCTCGGTATGTGACATTATGACATGATGTAAAAAGACTGAGTTGGCACCTTTTGGCCCTTTCAGCAACTCTTGTCAACTTTGGTTCGAATGGTTTATCATGGTTTATCCAAGTGTCGCATTCCAACTTCAGAACAATCACTGCAGTTCGGTCACGCCAAAACAACCAAAACATCCTGGCACATCCGCATCCTGGCCGCGAGTTTTCCCCCGCCTCTTGTGCTGCCTCCGAAATGTCCTTTGGGAGGAATGGCAAGCACATCTCATCTGCCTCGAAGTTGGCCGGACTTTGCTTGGGGTGATGCAATTCGCGTTGCAGATGAGGGGTTTCCTGAAATGGTGCTACCCCAAAATATCCAAAATGGATGGTGTATAATGGAAAATCCTATTAACATGGATGATTTGGGGGTACCCGTGAATACTCCCATTTTAGGAAACCTCCATGTGCCAGACTCTCCCAAAGTTGATTTTGAACCAACGCATCGACATGCCGGCGTTCACACAGTGTGGAGTTGCGCGGCTTTGTGGGGAGTGGCCAACATCTCCTGGAATCTTCAGAGTATCAACATGTGAGTAACCGACAACATTATCGGAATACTAAAGTAGTAAGGAGTGGACATGGGATGTTGAAATTTGATTGAAAATTGAAACCTTCACTACCGATAGGGGACCACCCACTTACCGTGTCCGCCACTCATGTATATCAACCATAGACATAGTATCAAAATGTACCAACCATAGACTTTCATAGACTACAAGTAGCTTTCAGCGTGTTGCTGGTGAGCTGAGCGCCTTGTACCTCACGTCATCCTTGCTGGACAGCTCCGCTGAGAGCTTTGGCAGAAAGGTCTCGGCTACCTGGCTCTTTGGGATCTGGGAATCGGAAAGTGTCTTGCTAAGTCATTCTCAGACATGAAAGCCTTGTGCCGTCTTCATGACAACATCTCACAGTTTGTGATGTCTTCGAAGGACAAAGCACCAAAAGACGTTTACCAAAAGGAATCCAGAGAGAACAGAAGCTTCAGAAAATATGTGGATATGACATGATATGACCTGGATCCCATGCAGTGCCAGCAGAAAAGGCTGAGAATAGAACAGGAGCCAAAAGGGGATCCGGATAAAAAAATCCCAGGTTTGTGAGATCGATCGAGGTGCCCTCACCCGCAAAAATGACAAGTTCATATGAAGGTTTTCTAAGTCACGGGGGGTACCCCTAGATCAATCTAAATCATCCATTTCAATAGGATTTTTATTTATAACCCATCCATTTTGGAGTACCCGCATTTTGGGAAACCACCAGATGGCTTAATTTTGGCACTCGGTGTCAGTAGCTTGAACTACTTGAACTGCCCAGTTTTGGTCGCCTTTTCATGCACCAGTAAAGTCTCCATGGAATTACCTCAGCGGCACGGGACAACATTTGCATACATTTGCTATCTAAGAATCAAGCATTTCTAGGAGAATGTACCTGTTTGAATCCAACAAAATCTGCGTTTTGAGCAAAGATTCCAATCAAATTGATTCCATTCTGTTCCTTAGCGCGGATGCTTTGTGAACAAAACATATGTAATTCTTGCAGTTCATTAGAATGTATGCTGTGTCCCTATGGAATGATGCTAAAGGCAACAAATTTGGTGATCCAGAGGTCTTGCTTGTCTCTCTTGTTGTTGGGGTTGTAGCGATGGAATGCCATAAATGTCTCGACGTATCTACAAACACTGTACCTCAGATTGCTTGGCCTAGCTGGGGTCTCAAGGAAGAGGCACTGGGTGATTCTACAATCCCACTGGGAAGTCTGCTGGGGCACATAGCTGCTAACTTTGTTGCCCCCGTCAGAGCCAAAGTTCATACACAAAAAGGCCAAACCTCCTTTCACGATGGGTCAACATCCTAGAATCCGTGAACCTGAATATGTTTGCCAGTTTTCGCTTGAAACTATCTAATTCAAAGCCCAACTTCTGTCCCAACCCCGACGCTCTATATATGTATGTATATATATATTATTATTTTATTATATATTATGATGTATGTATGAACACAAAAAACTACTGGCATCCATGCCATTCTTGCAGCATATGGTACATCGTAGCAGCTTATCGCCAAGCAGCAAGCTGCACAGTAGTTGGTCTTGGAGTCAACTACAACCTTGACGGCCTGGGAGCTATTACGATGGACGGTTTTGTAGTTGTAAAGATGGAGGAACAAATCTGTGTGAGGAAGGAGAAACGGAAGAGGACAGGAAGAGGAAAGGAAAGGATCTATCTGTGTTGCGAATGTTTTGCCAGGGGGATGACTTATTTCGCCTATTGCATGTACGCAACTTTGTCTAAAACAGCTTCAGATGTGGACATTCTGCACAATAGGCATCGCTTTTGGGGGAAGTTGATCGGTTACGTGCTTGGTGCACTTTCCAGATCTTTCCATACATGCTGTAAAAGAGCACTCCCTGCTAAAGTGGTCTACTGCAGTTTTGACCGTCCCTCATATCACAGCATAGATCCGTAAATATCTCTTAACTAGCATGAATTGACGTGCATGTATGTATGTATGAATGAATGAATGAATGAACGAACGAACGAACGAACGAATGAATGAAGGAATGAATGTATGATATACTCTGACTCTTGGACTTATGTGCCCAAAACGGGTAAGATTGGGGGCTAGTGGCTGTGTATTGGAGTGTTTCGCTGATTGGATCCATAAAACATCCATAATGTAGCGTAATGTCAGATTGGGCCAGAAATTCTACTGCAGCTTTCATTTTTTGGATGTTGGGTTGCGACAGAGTCTGCCCCGGTAAGGATGATTCATGAAGATGCGGCCGAGTTATCTGTAAGGGTCCATCGAAATTTGGATATATCTTGGCTGAATTGAAACAGGGCCGTCTGGTATTTACCCTCCGGTAATCAAACGTGGCAATTGGACATCCCCTATAAATAGAGGTTTTAATGGGAAAATCATCTATAAATGGTGGATTTTCCATTGCCATGTTTGATTACCAGAGGGTAACACATTTTAACACCATCGGATGTCTTGCGGCCATCAACAGGGCCTTGTCACCACAGCTGCGCAACATGGTCGCCTACACCAGGCCTTGTCCAGGTCCGCTTTCTCATCCACCTCGAGATCTGTCAGATGTCAGTGAGTTCAGATCTCAACTTTTCTATGTCATGTTGAGTCTGTTGAGTTGATATATACCCTCTGGTAATTTAACATAGCTATTGAAAATGGCCAGTTACAGCTGATTTACCCATTAAAAATACTGATTTTCCTATTAGTTTACCAGAGGGTATATGTTATATATGTTATATGTTGATATATGTTGATCTGCAACCCAGCAGGCAAGAAGATGCAATGCAAATGATTTGAGATTTGGATCATTGCTCAAAGCTGTGGCGCCATGCTCACCATGCTCACGGGCCTTTTGCAGAATATCCCGCACAGAATACAGAAAATTACAGACATACAAAAAGGGATATATCGGAAATCATCAGAATAATCCATCATGATTCATGATACATCATGATACGTACATCTGATCTAGCCCAATTCATGTCCTCTGTACTTATGTTTAGCACAAGCCAAACAACATTCCTATCCTGTTTGAAAGCTAGGAAACGGAAGTTGGACAGCCTCCTTCCTGAAAGCCCAAAGATAAGAACGAAATGATGAAGGGACTCCATGGAGAGTCGCTTGAAGTGGCATCGATATCGATGTCGGATCAAAAATATGATGCAGTCCATAGGCAAAATGTCATGGATGTCCATTCCGACTGCATGGACCATCGACCGGATCACCCGACGTGGAGTCCCTGGCTGCCGCTGCACCTATCGCACCTTTGTCCTTCACACATCTGTGCTGCTGGTGTTGTCCCTACGAAAGTGAAACTCTCATGAAGTTTGGGTCTTTGATTTCTTCTTTCGAAAGTAGGACCCGCCAATAGACTTCGAGGCAAAGATCTCGATTTGAAAAAAAAACATTTTCATCTAGCCTAGCACATGAACATTTGGGTCTATACACAGAAGAAAGTGAATATGCATATTACAAAGTAGACAGTTTGTCTGAATAGGTTAGCCTCTAAATCGAAACATGCTAGAAAAAACATCAATCTAACCGGTCCAATATGTTGAATCAAACCACTCGTTGGCGATTCCAGCATGCTGAGTGTCTTGAGAAAGGCAATCCGTTGTGGGGTCATGAACTTGGAACGGGTATCACCATGTATCAACAGTAGAAATCAATAGAATAGATCTCTGCTCTTTTTTTGATCAAATGGTTACACTCCAAGTACCCTCTGGTAATCAAACCTGGCAATGGAAAATCCACCATGTATAGATGATTTTCCCATTAAAACCTCCATTTTTAGGGGATTTCCAATTGCCACGTTTGATTACCGGAGGGTATTTTGGTCAGATTTTGCTTGGGAAACTTGCTCCATCGAGTTGCTCCTTAACATTCTGCTGTCTGCAGTGGAGTGGGTGATGACCTGGGGCCCTCGGTCTTTGCCGAGCCATCCGTGGCATGGGACAGTTCCACGTCGTCCACATCCACCACATCACCGGCAATCTCCAGCACGTCAGAAGCAGAATCGGGCACTCGTTGAACCGTCTCCTTAGAGCGGCTGATGCCAAGATAACTTGTGAGTCTCGTGAACTAGAAGGACATAGAAATTTGGAAAGGTCCCATCGAATACCAAACGTTTGTACAATTTCTGGAAACTCATGTCCGTCTCTTACATGTTTCCCATGATTTTGTGGTGGCTCATGTGCAAAAATGCTCAAAACGCATCAAAACGCGTTGTCTCTGAGATGATTGTCCACAATGTCACAGCGATGTCGCATGATGGCCTATCTAGACTGCTGTAGACTGCTGCAAAAACAAAATCGGATGGCCACCTTTCAGATGCGGCGAAGGGTCTGGACTAGCTTCTGCGGCTTCTTCATCCTTGAAGAAGCAAACTGTGATGTTGTTCACACCCTCTCCTGTCCGGGAAGCACACAACTAAAACATTGCATCGATCGAATCCTAGGCACTTTGCTTCCATGGGTGCAGGGGTGACCATTGGTTATCTTAGTCTTGCAGCACTGGTACATATTAAGTATGTACGTGTACTACAACTATAGCATCGGGTGATGACGTAACTACTGTAACCAGGATTGAAGGGAACGCTGGTATACGCTGGTCTGTTTGTGCAATTGGTAAACCATGGTAAACCTCTGCTGATCCATCGGGTTATTGGGGTTTCTATTCTTTTCTATAGGCCATATAACTACTTTGTCCAAACATATATCCTGTCTATCTACAAATCTTTATCCTCTGAACAGACCGCCCAGCTTGCTAGGCCTGTTCGCTGATTCGGTCCCAGATCAAGACCTGAGGCGGCTCCAGGCTGAATGATTTCCGGCGTTGAGGTGGAAGATTCCACCATAGTGGCATAGCTGTTTGCAGCATTTGGGGTATTTGGGGTTGCCAATCCCAAAAGAGTTCCGAACGACATGCGGTCTGAGTGACATCGCTCGAAGTAGTGCTTCAGGCTGAAATGAGCCCAAAGAAAGAATCACTTTCTGTGAGGATTTCTTAAAGTCAGTCCACGTGTTCAGTTTCAGGGCTGCTGTGTTTCAGCTATCCACTCTTAAGCGATCATCATTTTGACACAGCAAGTGTTGCCTTGTAGAGACACTCAGCTGGTCATCAGTCAATAGTTACATGGTTTAAGTCTGTCGTGGTCATCATGGACAACCTTGACTGCAATGTCTTGTGGCTTGTCACACGGCTTGAGGCTGAAGGCATCTCACACCAAGAAAACATTCATGGGATTTGAAGAGCCATCATGCGCCATCCCAATTTGAAAGGACACCCATGCCTTCGATGTATGCCCCAAGGACCAGCCTGGCCCCGAACACATCCATCAGTTCCCTCCGCAAAAATTCGGCCGGGGCACCATATGGATCTCTCTTGGCCAAGCAATCGCAGAGCAACGGCTTCGACGTCAACGAAGACCTTGCTAACAACTGGCAATGGTCCATGCGAAAGGATACTTCTAATGACTCTTTCGAAATCGTGCCATCCAGGGAAGGCAAATTCTGAGGATTTCTGGATGATGAAGAAATGAATGCTTCCCACCCAATCTTCTATACCCCACCGCGAGGTTGAATTGAATGGACATCCACGTTGAATCACCTTGAGCAATGATTGTTTTTTCCTTTTGTGTAAACCATAGCAAGTATGAGGAGGTCTTCTAAATTGGAGGTACCCCCAACTCATCTAGAGATGGATTTTCCATGGATTTTCCATGATTTTCCACTGTAAACCATCCATTTTGGGGCATCCATCGCTGTTCCACCGCTCCGCTGCACCAGCCTGGCGGTCAGCGAATGTCGTCTGGACGGCGTTTCGAATAAACTCGCTGGAAGGCGAGGCGGTGACGCGGTGTAATACCTCCCAAGTGCCGCTAGGCAAATCATGGCAGAGATTGAGGTTTTTTCTGGCATTGGATTGGTTAATGGGAAAATTTCCAGGAAACCCCTATTTTTGATGGGAAAATCCATGGTTTCCTGTAAAATTTCCCTTAACCCAATCCAATGATTCTGGCTTCAACATTGGAAGTAGAATATGGAAGAATGGTATTGAAAGATTTCATGCAACCCATCCATCACATTCTTCGATCTGTAGAGTCGTCAGATTGCTGACAAAATTCGGTTGAGTGATCGGAAGGGAAGGTTCAACATGGTTCAATTCCAAAAAAAAACAAACACTGCTCAACACATCTCAAAACCAGCCGTCAAGCTTCATGGTCCTCGACATTCTGGGTGGGAGCAGGTGAATTGCTCTGACGCTGGCAGTTCCATCCACCCACCCTTGCTGCTTAGCTGCCCGGGAAAGCCAAAGAAATGGATAGCGGGAATGGCCAAATAGTTCCTGAACACATGAAGAATTTTGCTGCGCCATATTGATGGCCAACTGACAAAGGACACCAAATTATTTTTTATGTAACATCTTCAGAAAACTCCGCGAGAAAATTCAATGATTCCTTCAAACGGAAGTGCAATTTGGAGGATTTCCAAACAATTTTCTGGAATGTAACTACAAAAAACCAACGAATCAATGACACCACCAGCAAATAATTAGATGTTTCAGATCATGGTGGCAACCTGCAAACCACCCATTCTGCAGAGAAGTTTCGCGTTGCCGAACAAGTTGGAGTTGTGTTCCATATCCGGCGGTGTTACCAGCAGCTTCCTCGCTCGACCTCATGGCAGCGAAATTGCGGTCGAAAGTCAGCCAGAAGCCTTTCCCAGGCCCAAAGGTCATAATTGATGGTAGTTTCCCTAGAGTTCCAAGTACGTGTGATCACCAGCAATCACCATCACCATCACCATCACCATCACCATCATCATCATCATCATCATCACCATTATCAGATTATCATCATCACAGGTGTCAAAATCCTTACCCAAAGCCAGCAGCTACATTGCGGTGGACCTCTAATCTGCTCGCTGATTGTACCAAGCCAGACAAGTGGCAGCGCTTGAAAAGCGACAAGGAATGGTCAACAGGAATCAATCCATCTGCTTCTCCATGAATAAACAGAGTCGAGCAAGAGACATTGGCGATGACGCTGCCTGGAATCAACCCAGCTAGAGCGAAGGCACTCTAAAGCCTGAAGGCACTCTAAACATGTAGAAAAAATGTCCAAAAAAAAATCTGATGTTGAATGAGAACTCATCCATGTAACCACAACGCCGACCAACAAGCACCCACAGTCACAGACAGTCACAAGTTGTTCAACAGCTCTTTGCAGACTGTCTTGTCACCAAAATCAACTGATCGCACATCGCGAGGCGATTTGGGGACTTTGACTTTGCGCGAAGTTTCATAGCATTGTATTTGTATACCGTAGATTCTACTGTATATTGCATCTAGTATTTAAACTACGCTGCAGTGAGTACTGTGGTGTGGCGAAGTGTAGTGTAGCGTAGTGTAGTGCAAGGCAACTTCATGCTATTTGGAGGTGATGCAAATCGTATAAACATGATGTCAATATGTGAGCTTGTGAACATGTTTATATATGTCGCAATGAAAACATGAATGCATGTACGTATGTACGAAAGTAACAAACATGTAGATATGTATGTGCGAACAGGTATATAGATAAACATGTAGCTATGTCAAAGTACATCAATACATATATATATATTTCTACATGTAGATGTGTATATACCTACACGTTGCATCACTACATCAACGTACAGTACATTACATTCCATCATATTAGATTACAGATATAATATACATACATTGTCTAGCGTACGATAACACAACAAAAATATGTGTATGTGCAAACATGTGTATCTGTACACAAGTGATTTGAAAAATCACGTATATCATGATGTCAGAAGCTAACTAGTAATTAGATATGAATATATTATATGATACATGTGTATATATATATATATGACATTTTTTTCTATATGTTGTCTACATAGTCCATGTATAACATATGTAACCATATACAATATGTAATACCTAGTGTACATATGTATAATATATATATATATATAAAAATAAATATACATGTATGTATACGGTATATTGTAAAATATATCAAATGTATATCATATACAGTATATATATACACATTTTTTTAAATATATAGTCGACATCCATACACTATAATGTATACATATATGAAATATTATGAAATATTTGTTACATGTATAGTACATGCAATACAAAAGATACAACATACTATATATCCATATATGTATATAGGTTTATATATGTATATGTAGGGAATTCTACATAGGGTTCGTTTCTGCCGTGGGACCGTTGTTGAAACGCTCCTGAAACGCCATGGAGAGAAAGTAACCCCCGATGCTCTGCACAGCTGCGCGGATGGACAGGAAGGCGGACACCAAAATCCTCCGCAACACAGATGGAGGTTATGGGAGGTTTGTAGCTGGGAAAATCAATGAACATCATCTGTAAATGATCTCCCATTGCCACATTTCCATGTACCGGGAGTATCACAGAAATCTCCAACACATACAAGGACGGAGATGGAAACGATTGGAAACGCAATCACCAACAGAATACGACTTCCTCCAAGGATTCTCGGACTCCGCCAAAATGGTCAGACATCAACTTGTTGACATCCAAAAAACCGACCCCGAGGACCCCGAGCTTCACCGAGTTTCAGTCCACCCACGGGAAATCTTGAAGCTAAGTAGATGGCTGGGCCACTCCTTAGAGTCTAGATCCACATCTTACCTTTTGCTTGTGACCCCTGTGGATGCGTCATCCAAGCAAACTTCCATCTCCACACCTCTGCTTTCTCGCAGCCTACCATAGCCATAAGCAACCAAGTCCGCTGCTAGACTTGTCATTTCAGAATACACGTTTTCGATATTTCTCGATTATCTGCAAGGCCCAAGCATTGAAACAGGATGGGTAATGGAAGTCGCAACTGGGTGGGGAGCAGGGAGCAAGGCGCTGCTGGGAGCCGGGGTGGAAAAAGAAGGACCAGCACTTCCGCTATGTCCCAACGTCTTTTGAGAAGATTCGCGGAACCTCATGGAACCTCCATCTTACGTGGTCCTGGCGGTGTTGTGTAGATTTATCATAGTTTGGGATCGAGGAACTTCATTGTTTGAACATCATCAAATTGTAAAGATCAACAGGGTTGGGATTTGATTCCCTTGTGTAAAAGTGCAAGTTGCCAAAGAACTGCAGGGCACAGCGCATATGCTGTGTATATGCTGCCAGAAACAAAGGATGGAAGAATGTGGCTGGGAGAAACAGTGTGGCATGGATGTATTAAGATTGACAGAAAATGACGCAATGTGAGCTACAAAACAAAGAGACAAATCAACAAAGAGGGCATATATGTAGACAACATGGTCGTGAAGCAACAGTTTCACGCAGATTGACGAAAGACATTCGCACCTAAATCTATGCACCTTGTCCTTATTTTGAGGGTCAAATTGTGCTGTGTCTACATAAGTACTGTATGAGTGTGTGTGTCTACATGGATCATATGGATGTCGGCAAACATCTAGATATCCACACTATGCCGCTGCGTGAACATATATCTATTCTATGATATTCTATGTATCTGTGTGTCTTTGTGTGCATGTCGAAACTTCTCCGCAAAATCGTAAAAGCCACTTGATGTCAGTGTTGTTGGCCGCGCCAGTCCGCCCTCTTTAGCTTTTAGCTGAGGTTCCCAAGAGATCTTCCAAAGAGAATAACCTGTGAGTATCGCACACCAATGATGTCCACCAAGAAGCCTCAGTCGCAGATCCGCGGAAACCAAAACAGCTGTAATCAGGGCCATAATCCCTTGGTTGAATCTTCTTTGATTTGGGAAAGTCATGGAAAAGCCATGTTCCAGCAATGCTTTGCCATGAAATTCCTTTGAGAGCGCCCATGGTGCTAGACCTAGAGCCCCTTTCTGAGTGGAAACAATGATAGATTAGATGATGCAACAAACACTCACGCTACCGATCGCCAATCATGTTTGCTCCAAGACCCCCATTTTGTTTGTATCGATGCGTCTGTATGTAAGTTGTATTGTGAAAAACAACTGACTTACAGAAGAATATTCTTCGTGTGTATATATATATATATACACGTACAATCACATAATATTATTATATATATGGAGGTTTCCTAAAATAGGGGTACCCCCAAATCATCCATTTTAATAGGATTTTCCATTATAAACCATCCATTTTTGGGTACCCCCATTTTAATGACCCACAAGTTGATAGACCGCAAAGGGACGGAAGGCCGTGAGCGAAACCTCGCAGACCGCAGCTTCAGAGGCCTCCAAATGGTGCAGCAGACCATATCCTGATGGGCTCGCCGTGGCCATCCCAAGTGGTGCAACGAAGTGCAAGATGAAGATCCCTGAAGTCGAAACTGCCAAACTCCGACTTTGGCGGATATGACAATTCTACACTCTAGCCATGCAAAGAAACTGACAAAACCACCTAAATGGCTCCTATGGGTGAGTACCCTGCATTACATTGCATTGCATTGCATTGCATTACATTAAATTACATTAGATCACGCAAACACCCCGTTTCGCCCACACCCTTTTGTGGCACATACCCTAGGGTTTTAGGGTTTAGGGTTTTAGGGTTTTCTTGCGGAAGGATTCAGGGTTTTAGGGTTGAGAGTTTTACGATGATGATCATCATAGGATGATCATTGTGATGATGGTGTACAAGAGGCGCGCACAGGTCCCTATGATGTGCGCTGTAAGATAAGATGTACAAGTAACGAAGTTGCTTAAAAGTCCCACAAATACCACGTCTTTTGGTTTCCCAAAACATTGCCGCGGAGAGGCGCGGGCAAATCGAGGTGTTTGCCCGTTACATTACATTACATTGCATTGCATTCCATTGCATTGCATTATGTACAGTACATTATGTTCCGTTAGGTTGCGTTGCGTTGCGTTAGGTTACGGTACGTTGCGTTACACTACATTACATTACATGCATAGATGCCAGTGATGAGGATGTAGCTGATACATCCATAGCCACTCAAATCATTTATAGGTGTATGCCCAAACAGCAGTGGAAAGGCCCGAAACACCCTGTCCAAATTGAAAACTCTATGACTCAATGCCTCTATGATTGAATAGCCCTGAATTGACAAGTTCAAGACTTCTCAGAATGCTGGCCTTTTCCACAGTGCATGGCTTAATCAAGACGTCTAAAAGCCGCCCGCGGAAACACTCCTGGGTATTCAACTGCCAGTACGTTCACTTTGAACTGGTCGCGCATGTGCTTCCTTGGTGCTGGCTGAGTCATCAGGAGTCATCCACTCATCCGTCCGAAGACGACAACATCTCACCACGCGATTCATCTTAAGATTTGCAAAACGAAACAAATTTCAAAGGTTTGTGCATGGCAGATCTAACATGCTGCAAAGAAGCAATCTTCTGCATTATGCTGCATATATGCTGTAGAATGTTTTGGTGTTTAGTTTGAACTTCCAACACGCAAAATTTCCCAAATAGAAAATCTTTCTGTTTGCAACCAGCATCAGAATGGCAAAGGACATCCCAAGATCTTCCTGGTGGCAAGCGCAAGCAACACTTGACGCGCACAGGGAATCGCAGGAAATTGTGGGTGAAGACCCTCTGAAGACCTAAACACCAAATCAAAAACCTGCTTCCATGGACTTCAACGTACAAGCCAAACCTAATTAAAAGGGAACCCCTCAAAAAGGACCATCAAAAACACCCGTTGAACAAATGACAACTCTTAGGAAGAACTTTGAGGGAAAAGGCATTCATGGCAAACAACTCCGGGAAGAGGCACTCAAAGGGAAAGATGATCAAAAGGGCAAAATTCAGATTGACGTTCACTTCCTGATACGTCGTGATAAGATTGAAAGTGCAACCTACTGTATTTATCTTTGCCATGATTTGCCTTTGTTCCCCAAGTGACCTTTTACAGAAGTACAACCCAAGCTGCCCAACCATGAACACCGAGCGTCCGCATTGGCGTGAAAAAAGAGGATGACAGTGGCAGCTTTTGGAGCTGGAAACCAAAGACATGGAATCCCATCCTGCAGTGGGTCCTGAGTGCACCAACGCTGATCCGTCATGGAATGTCTCCGCTTCCTTTCATCCCTTGAGCCATGGGAATTTGATGCAGCCGAAGCTTCACTCACACGATCTGGAGAGATGATGGAGTTCCACGGAATCCAGCACAAATGCCTCAATTTCATCCATTGAAACGATTCGGTGAGGATGATGGCTCGAGAAACCAAAGATTGTACATTGACCTTAAAACTCTGAACCTTGGAGGCATGACTATCTTGGGCTCGTGCCGACACAGATCGCATGGAATTCTTGCAAAGAGTAGTCATATCAGGCAACAAACAACGAGTGAACAACCACTTCTTCCAACATCGATCTTGCGCTGGCAATGGGAGAAAAGCAGCTCTTGCGCTGGCAAGTGATCATATGACCATTCCCAAGAGATCCCAAGAGCAAGTGGTGTGAAGTTGCACAGGACTTTTTGTTCACCGGCACAAGTCAACACCCATCCAGCCTCTTATAGGATTGCGCTGTGTAGGAAGGGTCAGGAGCTGGAAATACCTTGGGGCTGTTTGCGCTGCGAATTGGGGCATGTACCAGTGAAGTGCTGAAACGTAAAATGGGATTGTGCTACCTACATGCGAAGAAAACATCAATCTCCAGTCCCATCCAGCTCCACCAAAATTCTTCAACTGCAAATGCTGGACATCCACTTGACGAATCAGGATAAAACCAAAGCATTCCAGGCTATATCAAACGCATTTTTGGCAAGCAGGATGAGTTGCGATGGGTTCTGCTGAATCTAGCGCTGCCAATCAAGGCAGCAATCTGTTAATCAAACGGCCAATCACTGTAGTACAACATTTCTGAGCGACTGCACACACTCACAGCGAAAAGCCGTCAAGTAATCTAGAAACAAAGTTGGAATTGCTGCTGTGGAAGCATCCATATCACAGTAGCCATGATGGCTAGCCCATCCATTTCTCAAAGTCATGGGTCACCAACATGGACATCCAAGGACTGCATGCCAGGTAACAAAACGGTTTCCCAAGGCTGTTCCTTTGGTCATGACTTTCTGCGTCCTGCACTTCGCTCCGGGTCTGCTGCCTCTTCACCACAATGCCATGGCGTCACGGTTGGCAGCTTTCGACCCGGGTTGGGGGGTCGAGGTTCCACGCTTTAAAGGAAGGGTGGTCAGGTTTTTCTGGCCTGGTTCCCAACTGGGGACAAATTTTCATATGATTTCAGATCGATTTTTGTGAGAGAAAGACAAACCCGAAACAGCAATGGCACCATCCGGAAGACATGTGGCTGTTTTCCTCCAAGTGGCATGCACCTGCGCAAGAGCAAAACACAAGCTGTTGCTGGTTTTTCTTGAAGTATATCAGCATTGCTTGCTTTGTTCAGGTTCCATTCCATTGTTTTGCCATTGGTCTGACACCTTCTTTGATGGTTTCTCCTGATTGTGGATGGTGCTACTGCCGGCACTTTCTTGATCAACTCTTGTTGTGTCAATCAACTGCAATCGAGGCAAATGTCGAAAAATATGCGGCTTGGATTACCATTCAAAATAATTACACGAGACGCCTGCGGTTTCAATCTGCGGAAGATGGCATGCCGGCGAACATGAAAGTTCTATCAATATACAGACTTCTGTGAATAAAGTGAGGAGAGATCTGCTCGGTAAGTTTTAAAAAAGTGGGAGGCTGCATAGTGATCACGCGCAGCGGACATCAAAGTCAGGATGCAAGAACCATTGACCAAACATATTGCTTCGATTCTACAATCAAAATGAGGGTATCTACGATACATAATGTATTGTATTATATCATCACATAGCAATCTCACCGCACAACAACGCAATTGTTAGCGAACACTACGACATAGGTTCTGACTTGCTATCTTACTTTACAATACTTTCACATACGCATCATGCTCACTGCTCATGATCTAGTTGAACTAGAGGGCAGCCCCGCCCCAATCTCTTGGATGCTCCGACGTAGACGGCACAAATGCCATCTGCATGGCCCAAAACAGGGATTCGAGATGCATCCTGCAGGACGTGTCGTTGACCCGCCAAGCAATGACACAAGCACTGGTGTGATTGATCACGAAAAGAAGGCCCGAAGTGTGTTCGCAGCCAAAGATTCTAAGACTATTCTCAACAGATAAAAAAGGAACATCAATCTATCCAGAAGAGCTTCTTTTTTTTGGCCCCCAAACATACCTTATGTGTTTAGCATCGTGTCTCCATGATCTTCAGCCATCCAGTGCACCGTCCTTGATGGACCGGACCAGTTCATTGGAGCCGCGCGGGATCACCAGGTCGATATACTTGTCCTGGGCCCAGTTACATTGCTCCAAGTGTGTGCTGAAAATTCGAACGCAGCCTCTCTCTTGGCGTTCGCCAACGGAAAATCATGGAAACTCAACGAGTTGGATATGAGCTCAAAAGAGTCGGCCTATCTCACTGGCGTTTTATGCTCAAACAGATTTAGGTTTACTACCCAGAAGTTATCAATTTGGTGCACGCTTTCTCAATCCGCAAGATGCTTCAGAAGGCCCCCCATGGTCATACGACTCACAACTCAAAGAGACCGGCCTGTGACTAGATGTGATAAATCTTTTTTCAATATCTTGAACATTTGTATTGACTTGTGACATGGAGGTTTCCTAAAATAGGGGTACCCCCAAATCATCCATGTTAATAGGATTTTCCATTATAAACCATCCATTTTTGGGTACCCCCATTTTAGGAAGCGGGTCTCACGGAGTTCCCACCGGCCGCACCTGTTTCAGCAACTCCGAAACCTCCGTGCGAGTGTCAACGCCTGGCTGGTGGTTACGGGAAAATTTACAGGAAACCCCCATATTTCATAGGAAAATCCCATGGGTTTCCTATAAATTTTCCCTTAACCCAATCCAATGAAATAAACAATTCAATCATCAGCCAATATTGGAAGCTCAACAATCTGAATTCTGAGATCTTTCAATATTGGATGTCATACTCATACTTTAGCAGATATGAGAACAACTTTTTCAAACATCTTCTGCAAATGTCTACGAGACCTCCTTGGGATACTGGGATACCTCCTCCGTGGGCCCAAAAAACGACCCAGCCGACCTTGAATGCAGTCTGTGGGCCTGGAAGTGGCGCGTTTCCGGTAGGGAAGATCATGAAACAGCTGCATACGCTATATCTATAGCCATCCTGGAGTAGATATAGAGTATGGGATATTCAAAATGATTCCCGTTTCGGTGATGTTTTTTCAAAAATCATGAACATTTCATGAAATTTCATATGACATTTCCACAGTCTACCTACTTCAGGATGACTATGCCAGGCAAATACAGTCCGTGAGCCAAACATGCTGGAATGTTTCCCTCTGGAAAGGAATGAAAACATGGATCCACCTTCTGCCTTGAGACCTCACAACTTCAGTGCCTTGAAGCCTGAACATGTATTTCTTGCTGCGGCCAGTTTTGAGTGGAAAAATGATTGAGTTCTTGCTGGGAATCTCCGATCTGCAGATGGTCATTGCCAAGGGGCAACCCGACATCTTTCAAAGCTGCAGCCATTGCAGCAACCAGCGCCGCATTGGAGCGTTGCGCCTGCAGTTGTTGCTGGGCCCCGAAACGCGTGACCGATACGCAGGCAAAGCCCTGGGAAATATATGGAAATATAGGTCGTACAGTAATGTGAAGTGCTTATCGTAAACTGAATAAGCCAAGTTACATTATATAATCCAGCATAATCGACCCTTGTCTCAAAAGCTGAGAGACATTTCAAGACATTTCCATAGATATTTGGTACTTGTAGTGACCCATAAATGTGGAAGTTGCGGTCACGAGCATGGCTTGAGCCAACCGCAGGACCATGGCTTAGCACCTCCTTGCCGCCCTTCAGCAACAATGCGTTGCCGGACTTCAAAGCCTCGGAGTTGACCCGTGCTCTGAATAGGGGGGAGGGTGTAGGTGGCATGGGCCGTTTAGGACCCAGTGGCCTCTTGCGGGTGAGTGTCATATTACAACTTCTTATAAATCAGGATTTTTTGATCATATTTGGATCTGAACTAGTTGAGAATATATTTCTGAGAATAGACTTGCTATATCTTGCTATCCAAATCTATCCAACAATTTTCCAATTTGCTGGCCAACCACCACCAATGCTCGGAGCCGAACCAATGAGGCGATTTGAACTGCGGCATCTGGTCGGGCTTCAAAGATGATTAGCAACACCTTTGTTCGCATCGCGGAAATGAATTGCTGGCTAGAAACCTTGAGACATCTTGAAACCTTTAGCATCCTTTAGCATCTTTAGCCACACAAAGCCTGGCTCAAAACTCACCATGGGCAACGAATCGGGGCGACTGGTTGCATCACACACCATTCCTGCAGCCTAACTTCAGCTCCAATAGGATCCCCTGCACCAATGGGACACGTCAGTCGATAGAGATCCAAACCTCGAAACCGGAAACAGGGTGATTCTTCGGGTGATCCAAACCGTGATCCAAATCTGCTGATCCAAAACTGGTGATTCTTGGTGGTTTGCATCTCAAAGGAAATTCCCTGGCCAAGTAGGGAAGAAATGCTATGGAATCCTGCGCTTTTAAAATCTAGATACAGGAAAGCATTATGCCATAAATGTGATGTACCTCACCACACTTGATCTCGCCTGAGAAATCCTCCACTGCTGCATAGGGTGACCATCCTAGACTTCATCTCCTTCGCACATGAACCATATATATATACATATATATATATATACATATATATATGTATATATATATGTATATATATATATATATGTATATATGTATATGTATATATTCAATATATGTATGTATATATATTGAATATATATATATGCATTCAATATATATATATATACATATATACATACACATAGTAGACACAAAACATAAAACATATCCCAACATATCCCAAACGTATCCCAACTGCATCGTGCATCGCCTGAATCCTCCCATTGCCAGGGGACCCTCAGAGACCTGGTTGGCATAAGTCACTTGACCAATAGGATCTGTCCTCGGTGTACCCCCGAACTCTCGAAGAACTGGCGCAAGATGTTTCAGCTGATCTGAGCTGAGGTGCAAGGTGATGATCTCATCAATGCCCTTCAGAAGCGTATCAAATTTGCTGCCGCTGACCTCGGTTTGACCAGGTTCATTGGATTGGGTTAAGGGAAAATTTACAGGAAACCCCTATATTTGATGGGAAAATCCATGGTTTCCCGTAAAATTTCCCTTAAACCAATCCAATGACAGTTGGTGGAGAGGAGAGGGTGCACGGCTTGAAGTGCGACCAGTATTCCTTTTTTGTGCCACCTCCTTGCATCTCGTTACATGTATTTTTTTATCAACGCCACAGCTTTGCAATCATAATGACGCCAAGTGGACATCCCTTTAAAATCCTTTAAAGAGGAATTGACAGGAGTCCTGGAGTCTACTTGCTGAACAACACACATACACACAATTTCTTCGCAAGCTATGGAGGAGAGGACGCTTCCATTGCTGCAGAGCACGAAAACCCAAACCGCCATCGGGCCATAGACCACATCTATAATCTACTTACCATTAGACTTCCTGAAAATTCATCATGAATTCTACCAAGCCACATCAAGACGCTTATACAAAGCGCTGGAGAGCTTCCCTGCTTTAACTGCCGCCTGTCAAGGCTGCCAGCTGGTCACCGGTCACCACTTGCCAGCAATCGAACGCGGCAATAAACTCTATCACAGATGATCCGGGCATTCTGCTTTCTTCAGAGAATAGCACCCTTGAAATCCTTCTCACGTAACATGATGTACCCTCTAGTAAACTAACATAATTATAGAACATCACCATATTGTTCATAGGTAAATCAACTATAAATGGTCATTTTCAATAGCTATGTTAGTTTACCAGATGGTAATATCATGTAGCCATTGCTTCTCATCCTCAGTTCACACCCAGGATGGCATGCCCTGGCGAGCCGCCTCGGCATCTGCCTTGTCTTGTGCATTGGCTTCTTCAATCTGCACCTCGCAGGAGCGCGAAGAGAACTGCTGTGGAAGGATGCCCAAATCTCCCATGATCGAAAGAAAATCTCCCAATATCTCCCATTCCAGTTGGATACTAAGATCTCCAGTGGTCAAATTTTGTCTATCCCAAAGTTTCAAACTTGGGAACTTGATGGAACTTGGCTGTCAAGGTGAGTCCCTCTGTCCAAAAATCTGGGTGCCAGGGACGCGTTGGGCCAGCAGATGCTTTTTGAAGGCCTGAAAGGGCGGCCAGGTTGCTGAGCTGACGTCGAGGGACATTGTCATTGTCACTGGATTGGTTTATGGGAAAATTTACAAGAAACCCCTATATTTGATGGGAAAATCCATGGTTTCCTGTAAATTTTCCCTTAAACCAATCCAATGACATTGATTCATCAGCAGAGACTACCATCAGAAACTTTAGCAGCTTCGTCATTGAAGATTCCAAGTTTCAACTGTGCACAACGACCAAGGAGATTCGAGGCGACTTTGAACAAATCGCAACTCAACATTGACGGAACTTCTCGACAATTAAATCTCTGGACCCCTACTGTGAAATGGACTGTTTTGTTGGGCAATCTCCCTGGCACACCGAGGTAGGATAGTCCAACATTTAGCATGCAGAATCATGATGCAACACCGGCATCATAACTATCTGCCAGTCATGAATCAGTCCATCAACCTGGCCCCGTTCAACAACTTTATCATCTTGCGTATTTCGCATCTGAACATATGAAGAACAGATTCCCAGCCGGGTGTCATGCCTCCAAGGCTTGATTCCTAATGGCCTGGCGCTGGCTGGCAACCCCCAAGATGGAATGGGGCCGTGGGGATGCTTTGGAATTTACATGTCAGTCATACGTATCTTCTTGCAACCACCCAAGAATACTGTGTCTAAACAAATGCATGTAGTCAGTGTGAATAGAAAATCTGTACATATACACATACAACTTCATACAACGTAAAAATGCATAACATGATACATGCATGGCATCCATGTCATCTGGTGTAAAGTGTCAACGTGCGCCTCACTGGCGCCGGCCAGACTTTGCGCAGCCATTCGAGCTCTCTTTGCAGTTTCCTCAGGGCGAAGCCAAGATGTCCAGGAGATCTTACAGGAGATCCCACAGGAGCCGCTACTTGACGAGCCACCTGTTCCCAAAACTCAGATAGTACCTCATCGTAATATCGCAGTGCGAAGCCTTTGGTAATTTGTTTTGCCTTTTGTTTTTCGGCAAAATCAGAGAAGTTGGGGTACTTCAAGCAGCCGTCCTCCATGGTGAAGGCGATGATTACCAAGTGATCCAGCAGACCAAACGTTCCACTTGGTTCCACGGATTCTGTCTACCAATGTACATGTGTATATATATATATATATATACACATGTACATGATATGTATATGATATGTACATGACATGCATAGTTGCATCTTATTTGCCTATGTAGTCTGTATGCAGCCTATATATGTATATAATGCTATGGACAGCAGCATGCCAATGAGTATATGCTACATCTTTATGCTACATCTTGAGCTCCTCTGGCAATCAAATCCTTCGCTGAGAATTGGCTGCAGCATGCGAAGAAATTGCCTCATGCACTCGTAGCATGTCATAGTCATATCTTTTGTTTCGGAATTCGGAGTTTAAGTCTCAGAGTTTTAATCGAGAACTGGGACGACACTCCTTGTCCTCCTACATCCTCCCACTTGCCAACTGAGTCTGACTCAGCATTGGTCATTGCACGTCATTGCCAATGCCGATGTATATGGATCCTATGAAAATGGTCAAAATTTGGGGATGGAGCATTCAAAACCACACACATTGCACATGAGACTCGAGCAATGAGTGTTGGTGAAAGATGGTGAAAGTGTTACATAACGGTAGATTCTACCTCCTTTCAGTTGGCACAGAGTGGGTGCACGGCCTGGACAGTCCAGGGTGTCAGACAAACCACGAACCGTGTTTAATTATGACTGAAATGCATTGAAATGCCTTTCTTAGGAGGTACGTCCACTTGTACTACCCATCATGACCCTTCCAAACCTTTAAGAAATCCCAAGTCATGACTGTTGATGCTTGAATCTCAGTGTTTCTGCGCCTAAAAATTGATCCTGCAAGGCGAATCCTATGCTGAAGCGCGCAGCATCTTTTTGCAGAACGAGTCAGACTATCTGCAGTAATTACCAGCCCTTGGCATTGTGCTTCGCAATCAATGACTTCAACATACTTCAACCAACCATCCAAACATCCGAAACACCTCCACTTTGGGGCCTACAAATCGTCAACGGAAGCCTTTCCAAATGTTGCTAGCATGGCTTCGTAACTGGCCCTGCCAATACATCCATGTTTCGTGTTGTTCAGTTGCGATGACTCTCCATATCAATGGGTTTTTTCCAGCCTGGTGTTGCTCGGAAATCTTCCCATCTTTCTCCCATCATCTCCGGTCAAAACAAAAAGCGCTACACTGCCAGAGCCACCGCTGCGTTGCGGGCATCACGTTATCACGGCATTCTGCCAGTTTCTCGCAGTGCTGCAGTCAAAACCCGAGGCATGCTGCGAGACCCCAAAAAACAACGCCTTCGAGGGCAGAGACCCAGTTCCAGAGTCAATCTCTGCATAGAAATCTTTGCACATCGTACATACTAAGCTCATCATAGAATTGTGACTCATTGTGTATGTCTCGGTATTTTATGCGCATGAAGATTGGCCCCGAGCCTTGTCCTCCCATCCTGCTTGATAGATTGGGATTTCCTCGATGGTCACATAATTCATGTCTGTTTATATTATAATATATATATATATATGTATATTATCATCTTTATACATAGATACAGTATACACACACACATATGTACAGATAATTCATAATGGACTCTGATCTCGATCAAGCCAGGAAGAATGGAGAAATGGATGCCAGATTACCCAACAAACAAATGTTCGCCTTGCTGATATTTCTATCCCTACGTACTGTAAGTTATACACAATATCAATATGTATACAAATGAAAAAACAATCATATATGTATCTGTATATTTCATGTACACACTTATATATATATATGTATATATATATATAAATACTATGTATTTATGTAGATATATACACACTATGTGTGTATATATAGTATATGTCGTGTTTTCTGGCATAAACCATTTAAGCGACAACTAGAAAATCCATGAAAATCCAGGGACAAACCAGGGATCCTCCATTGCCACTTCTTGCCATTCCAAGTTGATCGGTAGCTGTAGAAGCTGGGGCAAACTGCTTAGCTTCTATGAATATAAGTATGGCAATACCCTCCTTAAGTTGGGATGTAACCCCTACAAGTAACTCTAATTATATAACCCGCAAAAAAATGTGTGGAACTGCACCCCAAGTAGTATATGTTTCAATCATCCCCTTCATGAAGACTTTGTGAAGTTATATTTGTTCAAGACCACAGAAACCCACAAAAAACGGTGCGATTCACTTCAGATCCGGATCTTGGCCGTCGAAGGATCCGCCGAGATTCTCATCGCCTCATTTCCTGGAGGTGGCCAAACACATCAAGAGGATGCATTGCATAAGAATACTTAGATATATAGTTCTAAGCAGCAGCAGCAGCAGCAGCAGCAGCAACAACAACAACAACAACAACAACAACAACAACAGTTATGTCCAAGAATCAGAAGACAATACAACCAATAGTTGTTATGAGTGATATCTAGTGATATGACAAAAAGTAAGAATCACAGAAAATCACTCAAAATCATCAGCAATTCTAGGCCTTGCAAGGTCCCATCTGCCCCCATCTGATCTGAGCCAAGTTCCAAGGACCGCTGCGACAGCACGGGGGCATATCGCCTTGCCAAGCCACGGGGAGGGGGCACCGGGCTGGTGACATGGCACGATGGTGCGGTTAGAAACTACAGAAATGCCAACATCACCTGGTCCTTCTAATCATCCATTCCTAACGTAGTGCTATGATGGTATGTACTGTACAGTAGTTCTGTTCAGCGTTGCCAACAAATCCTTGGCATAAGTCTTTGACAGTACTTGGAGGGTCATAATACTCAAATTCGCCCATTTTGTGCAGAGGAATGGGCAGTGAAAGGTTTTGGAAATGGGAGGTAAAGACACATGGGCCGCATTGGGCTGGGGGTGACAGGGAAGGAAAAGGGAAATGGGCAAGGACAAGTGCCTGGGTGAACACAGACATAAAATGCTGATGGGCGACTTCTCACATTGAACGCAATGCATGAGCGCCCCAGGAACCCTTCGAATCTCCTATCAAAGAAGAATCGTTTCAAAAATCTAAAGACAAAATCGTTACAGTGCATCCTTTCACCACTTGGCAACTGCCGCCAGTTAAACAGGTGGAGACATCCACTGGGCTGTCGCATGGGCTGTCACTTTACTCATGAAAATTCACCATGGAACTCAGCAGCCGAGAAAACAAAAAGGTGAAGCTGATGGAGGTGAATCTTGGGCCGTTCAGTGATCCTTTTGCCGGGCATGGCATTGGCCCATGGCCCCGGACGAAGCGGGCGAGCGTCGGCTTCTGGAATTGTCTCGGCCTACCGTCGCCGGCCCCGGACCATGGTTCCACCCTTCAGGAGCTCCCCTCAACGGAAAAAAGGCTGCACAGCTGCGGGTCTGAACAAAGGCATTCAATGGCCTTAAAGAATCTTAAAGATCCTTAACATCTGTTTGGATCCTGAAAATTGATGAAAGCAGTGAACAGGGTATCAATGGATCATTCTTTGGTCATACAGCCTGATAGCTACCAGTGTTTCAAGTCTGGAGCTGGACTGGTCTACTGGTCCAATCAAGTTGTGTCATCTACCAAGGCGGAACGCCTCTGTTCTGAGATGGTTGAGACCTCAGCAATGAACTGCTCACGATGACACCTCTCACCTCACCTTGTTGTGCCCACCTCTGATAGGCCAAATCATCAGTACAGCTACCTTACCCAGCAGACCTTCATCGACCTTCATCGACCTCATCTACCTCCATGGATGCCGAGTTGCCACGACCAAGCTGGAACCTTGGCCATGGGATCTGAGTCCAGTTGCAGCAGCACTTCACTGGCGGCCCCAAAGATTCCCAAAATCGAAAGGTGATAGATGTAATATACGGTGATAGTATGGTGATAGTATGGTGATAGTATGGTGATAGTATGGTGGTGGTACCTTGGATGTTGACATTTTGCAAATTGAATCAAATCGACTTGCTGCAGGTCATGATTTTGGTCGGCACACGAATAACAAAACCAAAATCCCAGAGTCCTTCGGTCTTTCGCTTCATGGCGTTTTCAAGACGCAGAGATCATGGGTGCTATTTGGAAGCATTTATTGGTTTTACACCTCATTTTCGACCGTCGAATTGAAGGTTTCCCAAAATGGTGGTACCCATGGGTCCCTTAACTTCCCCAACATACCCCAACATACCCCAACTCATCCAAAATTGGACCGTTTTAGTATTGAAACCCATGGTGACTTGGGGGTCCCCATTTTAAGACACCCCCTGCCCTGGGAAGCCCTGACTGTCTTCGACATGGGATCGTTCCGTGGAGAGCGACTGATGCGGCGGTGGGGAGGTTGGTGCCTCCTAAACGGATGTCATAGAGATGTGGGTGAAAAATTGGATAGTTTGATGATGTTTGATGAGTGCTTTGGAGAAAGATGTGGAACGATTTAGAATTGAAAGCATTGGACAGTGATGGTCCCCGGTTACCAATCACATCCAATAACACACCATCGGTAAGATTGGAAAACTGACATGACCAAAGCGGTCCAAGATGGCTCAAAACGCCGTTCACTGCCAGTTGCCTCCCCACAGCCCCTCAACATGCCTGGAACGTTGAACCTCAAACTGACACAATTGGCTCAGCTGGGCTCCAATAAGTTCAAGGGTGCACAGCATTCGGTCGTCATATGTCGTCATGTCCCTTGGCAGTGCTTCTGGAGATCTTCTGTCTACTTGGTATAATCTCATTCAGACAATTTTCAGAATCATTGCAGGAACGCTTCCCCAAACGGCTGAGTATTCGACCATCGCTTCCCTCTTTGCATCAGAACCTTCGAGCACCACCAGGGTCACTTTTTACTCCGATCAGGGACCCAGGGCCGTAGTCTTGTTCTATTGATAGTCCCAGCAAAAAATTATCATTCCTCTCAACTATACCCTGGCGGTCCAAGTGGAGGCAAAGTTTACCTTTATGATCTTGATGATACTTTGCCGTTACCAACCTAACATTGCCATATGCAGGGGCTCAAATGTATCTTTGAAAGGTTATCATAGTTATTCCAACATATTTCCACACACCGCGTTGGCTCTCTTTGTTTTTTTTCCCCATGTGACCAATCGCTGCTGCCATGTCTTGGCGACGCATTGCAATCGATTGCCACCAACAACCTGGGCTGAAAAGAGTCTGTGCCTCAAACTGTTGGGGAAAATGCTTGGCTTTGAAAGCATCCAAAAATGTTGAGAATTATATTTTATAGATCCATGCATTTTGGTTCCCTGAATAATGATGAGGGGATGACCATATCCATCAACCACCTCGGTTTATTTTAAATCCCCTAGTGCCGGTGCCATTCCTCTATAAGGTCCACAGAGGATGCCAAAGCGAAAGCTGTTGGGCCAAGGACTGGCATATATGTTTGAGTCACATCTTAAACACGCATGTATTCCCAATGTATGCGATATGCTTTGCCGCCTGGGTATGTAATATCGATATATCAAAGTTTCCTCCACCATTCCTTATATTGATAATCCTAGCTAGTGTTGCCCATACTTGGACCGCCAGGGTAATATATTTAAATTGATCTAAAGATTTTACTGCGCTGATCTTCAATACAGCTCCTGGCCGCAGGACATGATGACGAATACTACGGATTGACGCCTGAGGATGAACCAGAGTATGAAGGTGCCGGCCCCTCTGCCCGGGCACGTGCATGTGGCCTATATTATGGGAAATCCATTGTTGTGCAATTGCATTTATCAAAAATTACCATGTGCAGTTGTTCGTTTTCATAGGATTTTTTGAACTGGTTTTCCACATCCATCGNATGGGAAATCCATTGTTGTGCAATTGCATTTATCAAAAATTACCATGTGCAGTTGTTCGTTTTCATAGGATTTTTTGAACTGGTTTTCCACATCCATCGATTTAAGCTTAGGTGGTACGGTAATTATCTTTTATCGCATCTTGCATGATTCTCTGGGTGATTGGTATGCAGTCCCTAATTTTTCCTCAAATGACATGCGACAGCTATGGCTGCAAAGGTTTGGAAAGGGAGTACGTGTATTAAACCAATGTTGGGGACATTTGGGGGATATATAGTATAGCTTTAAAGAGCGTAGTGCATGGGCATGGGTGTTTGTCAAAAAAAAACCTTGCTCGTGCTGCAAAATTTTAAGGGATCGAAGCATGCAAACCTGCGAGTACCACGTCATGAGAATATTCAGATCGACCCAACGAAGGCAACTAATATTCAATTTAACGGTCCCTGTGAATTTTTCATTGCATGGTGTGCCCCGTCGTGTTATGCCTGAGCGGCGCCNTCAGATCGACCCAACGAAGGCAACTAATATTCAATTTAACGGTCCCTGTGAATTTTTCATTGCATGGTGTGCCCCGTCGTGTTATGCCTGAGCGGCGCCGAAAAAGCCGCATGAACATGGAAAGGGTGAAGCTGCTTAAGGACGGGCTTTCGCATGCATCTTAAATTCCTCTTCAAACAATAATATGCAGNGCGGCGCCGAAAAAGCCGCATGAACATGGAAAGGGTGAAGCTGCTTAAGGACGGGCTTTCGCATGCATCTTAAATTCCTCTTCAAACAATAATATGCAGTATGTTGAGCAACATTGGAAAACATGGCCTGGCCAAACCATAATATTAGTCTAAAAGATTCTTTAAAAAAAAGAGATCCAAATCCATCTCGACATGCTTTCCTGCAGTCACTGCAGCCAAAGGACTTCTTCGAAGACTTGTGCAAAGAGGAAGGGTTTGTAGCCCTGCGAAGNAGATCCAAATCCATCTCGACATGCTTTCCTGCAGTCACTGCAGCCAAAGGACTTCTTCGAAGACTTGTGCAAAGAGGAAGGGTTTGTAGCCCTGCGAAGGTCTGCCATCAAAAAGAGGAAGGGCAGCAAGGCCCCACCAAATTGCAGGGGTGCTGGTGTGTGGATTAAAAATCAAAATCTATATTATTTTATGTTAGTAAATATTCAATATTCAGCTATCTGCTATTTCAAGGAACCTTTGGGATCTTTGGGGCATTGGCCTAATTACTGCTCGGCCAGGCATTTTCGTTCGTGGACCTTGCTCACATCGATGCCGTGACTGAAACAGAGGCCGGCTGGATAGATGTGATATAAATTCCCAATAAATCCTAATGATTCCTTACTATGATGTTGTTTCGGGATTTTCATGCATTTTTCCAGATTAATACATGCATGGCACCGTATGTAGGATTGCTCGGAACCAGGGTTGCCATCATAGTGATCAGCTTGGTTGTTTGCTTCATGTAGGTTCAGAAAGAGGAGAATTTCAACTTTCTCGGCAACTACCTCAGCACATTTGTTGGCGACCTGCCCACAAAGCATGAGGTAGAGGAGCCCACTTCAACAAATGATGTCGCATCAGTCATCAAGGGTGATCACCCAAATTATGATTGGTTCTAAAAAAATCTTAATCAGCCAATCAGATCTTGCAGGAAGCGCTGGTGCATGTGACCAACAAGTTTGACTTGAATCCTCATTTCAAACGTGCTCGTCAAGTGGAGGCTGCTGTCCAGTCAAGGTGAACAAGTTTTTTCAGGGTGATCAGAATCTAGTAACTATTATATTTGGAATGGATATTATCGAATTCTGGATATCATCTTCTATAGTCGACTATAGCCTATACTTTGTCGATCTATATATCGGTTTTTATATATCTATTGATCTGAGACCTGAGACATCAAATTTATAACCGGGGATAAACATATCACATACTGATAGAGGGACAAAATGATATGAACACATGAAAACCCTGCATGCCGCTTCCTCCAAAAGTCCCCGTCCCAGCTGTCCTTTGGCTGCATGCAGGCATGGGCCCAGGTGGAAGGGAACTTGATCCGCACGATGGCCTCGCATGTCACGAACTTGTTCCAAAGGAGCAAGAAATGCAGGCCAGCCGGCAGCTTGTTCTCGCCACTATACTCTAGCTCTATATGTAAATTTCAGCTGATCCAATGAAACAAGTAATACATATGATAATGATCGATGAACTTTTGTGATTCTTTCATTTTTCCCATGCTTTACTTTCAAAAACATATGGCTCATCCAACCCATGGCAGGAAAGGACATGAGCGTATGGAAGTCTTGAAGCAAATCATTTTCCTGAAGCTGAAGGAGTTGCTACTTGCACATCCCATATCAATGTATGTGCAAATGTTTTTGCAGCAACATGATCAGTGGATGATCATTGGCATATATTGGCATTGCATTCCAACTCATACATGTTGACGTTGGGTTAATGTTTGCTGCATAGTATATTTTTCTTCTTATGTGTATTATTGTATGCATGCGCCTCTCAATCAACATGTGTTTCCCAGGAGAGGGGCATATTGACAGACAAGGAGAAAAAGATCCCAACGCGTGGAAGGTCAACTTTCGAGGCTTTTCACGGCTCAATTTCATACAAATCCTGCAACATGAATTTCTTAGTGCACATGCATGCATATCCACGCTAGCCGCTAGCCGCTAGCCATTACAGCATGTTAAGTGGAATCGTGCAGGTGTCAGGGAAAAAGTTGAAAAGAAGCCGAGCCCGAGAACCACTTGAGACCACAGAAAAGAAAGACAAGAAAGCTGGACGAGACAAGCAAGCTCCAGCCGCTGCAGCCCCTGATGCACTTGATACCCTTCCCATGACAGAGTCGCAGGTTGAGCAGGCAGTGTCAGGTGCGTCCATGTCACCGCCCAATTCACAGCCACCAGACTCACAGCCACCAGGTTCTCCAGAACCCTTGCAGGATGGTAGATGTGATGCTGATGTCGATGAAAAACGTAGCCAGCACATGGAAGATGAAAATGAACATGCAGAAGAAGAGCAAAAAACCGATGACGAGGTAGTTGAGCCGGTCATGTCCCATGAGATGTTCGAAGCAATGGATGAAGAAATGCCCGATGATAGCCAGATGGTTGCCCCAGAGAATGACCCAAAAGAAAAGATCGACGATAGCAAGGGACCCCTGCAGGCGAAAGAGGGACATGCAGACACTCAGGGACCTCACCAAACAACAACAGAGGTTGAGACAAAGACTGCGCAAGAAATAGCCCGTGAGAAGAGCGATCCAGGGGTGCCTCCTTCAGAGCCTCTCTCCCCAATTGGGGTTTCCGTTGATGTCTTAGAGTCAGACGAAGAGACCAAGAAGACAAAGAGACAAAGAAAGAATCAAGATGAAGGACAAGAGGCCCATGACAAGGGAACACACAAGGACTCCCTAGGGTCAACACCAATCTTATTGTGCTTTGATATCAGACTTTGTCTTCTCCTCCTTGATTTGTGCCATGCCATGTGCATCCCATGTCAGGACCGAGGTGCTTTGTGTGCTCTTCCTCCGGATCTCGCCGGCGATGACTCGCTGCAAGCCCAGTTGGAAGCGTGCTACAAGAGTTTAGGAGAAGCAAAAGAGGGAAAAGAAGTGCAAAGCAATTTGTTGAAGGCATGCTGTTATTTGATTTGCTTAGTTCTCAAGTCTTTCTTGATTTTCTCGGTTCCTGGTCACTGTTTGTCTTACTGGTTGCATAGTAATCAGGGTGTGCATGCATGCCCACATGTCACAGGCGCAAGCACTTCTTCGAAAATCAATCCGCGACACCACTGCAGAAGAAGAAGAAGACCCAGACAAAAAATACAAAGATGACACAGACTCTGATGACTCAACAAAACCCAAGAGAAAGGGAAAAGGACGGGGACGAGGACGAGGCAAAGGGAGGGGAAGAAAACAGCCCGACCAAACCAATGCAGCAAATGAGCTTGAGACTCTTGAAGCCAAAGAACAAAACAAGATTCCTGAGATGCCTACCCACAATCTCCCGCAAGATTTGAACAAGGCATTTGACAAAGCAGCAGACTATGTAGAGAAGGATGTGAAGGACACCCCCAAAGTTGCATCACCTGAGGCCGAGAGCGATGCAGCGCCAGATACGAGAAAGCCATCCACACGCACTGCGGCAAAAACAAGAGCCACCAAGAAGCGAAAAGCTGTCACACCCCAGAAAAGTAGAAAGAAAGCTGCAGTGCCTGGTTCGGGCACGGGCAAGACAGCACAAGCAGCTGAACCGGCAGAACCCATGGCATCTGCGCCAAGTTCTGGAAGCATTCCTGAAACGGTTGAAACGCCCAAAAAAGAACCCGGTACTCCCGAGAAAGCCACTCACAAGGGTGCTTCCAAGAAGGGCACTCCCAAGAAGGGTACTCCCAAGAAGGATACTCCCAAGAAGGGTATTCCCAAGAAGGGTACTCCCAAGCAGCCGAAGACCCCCAAGACAAGCCCACGCAAACTTCGCAAGCGAAAGAACCAGGACTCACCCTGCATCATTTTATTTATTTATGCGATTTCTCTGGCATGCTCACCGAAACATATGACATTCATGCATATGTGTGCGCAATAACGTCGTGTAATGCGTGCATCCATTTCATTAAATTCATATTGTCGATGTGTGTTTCTTCTATAACATATTTCCCATATGATCTTCAGGAGGAAAATGTCCGCATCCTGCGGGAATCGGGAAAGGGCCTGCCTCATCTGGAGTTGCCAGATGACTATGCCAGCCGGAGGTGCCATCCTCAGATGGTGGACCACTTGGATGACAGCAGTTGGGGTCGTGCTTGGAAGCGACAATCCAGGAATAAACTTGTATAATATAATTCAGATCGACCGATATAATTTATAAAAATTACAAAAAGAATGATAAATAAAAATATAAGAATAACAAAAAATGTGAGACACTGAATAATTAGTTAAATCGTATATCCAGGGTCCTATTTAATTTTTCCCCATGCCTAAAAACCCTGATTTATGTTGACATATGTTGGCATGTTACTAGAAGTTGCTATGAGCCCGAGGAGCTTTACCCTTCGACCACCTTCAGACCTTGCAGCACCTGGAGATGACCTTTTGCCGATTCAAGTACTGTCGGCATCCCAGGATTTATGGGCGTTCTATTCTAAACCGTTTTTTCCGATTTCAAAAACCCAAGGGTCAAAAAAAATGAGTTTGGAACCCCATTCATCATTGGTGTGACGAGGTTGGACCGTGGAGCTGGGAACTTCTATATCATGAGAGCCTCCAAAACAAAGGTTGCCCAGATCAACATGGTCCACGATGAAACTTTGAAGGCATGGCATGGATTGCATCGATCTACTTGCATGCATGCATCTAGTTGTTGGCTTCAGAATTTTCTCAACAAACCTGATTTCACCGTATCCCCCCCCGCTGGTCAGGTGAACGAGGCACAGCTTGGTGTGTCCATAACTTGGACCGGCAGGGGCTTGAAGACGGCGTTGTGTCCTCAGATGTCATCATCATGCAAGTGGGATTCATGACCAAGCATGAATCAGCATTCATGGGTCGAGAGGCAAACATCACTGAAGGAAAATGTTACTTCAATTATAATTGGTACTTGTCGTTTAGAAGATGTGATACAGCTGCTTGAGAAATCCCAACGTTCAAATGGTTAAGCAAACACCGTGTGACCCTCAAGGATCCTAAAGTTAGATGGATCCGATTTCAAACGCCCCAGGTGGAACTTGGCAATCATGACGGCTGCGTGGGCCCCTGTTGATGTCAAGCGTGACTGAGACAATAGTCGTAGGCAGTTGAACCATGCCTGTTCGATCAGCTCTGGAGGCTTAGGAAGGTAAAACATGTTTGAACTCCCATTTTTTGTAGTGGCTTTAGCACAAAAATCGATCTGATCTAAGTGATCCTATCGTGCTTCCGAGCTGTGCAATTTTGCAAGACTATATTTGCCGGCATCACCTGGAAGATGTGATGTCCGGTCATTTAAACATTCACCTGTGTGACCGATTCAAAAGGTTTCCAAAAGATGACCCTGCAATGTGCATTTGCAGATTGCTGATGTCAAAGAGTGCAGCACTTAAGCAAATCTCAGCCGATCAGGTTTGATTGGTTTTGTTTTATAGTCTGTGCTCGAGCAAGTCGGTTTGCGTAGCCAATCCAAACTGTGACATTAGTTCTTTGACCCATGGTGCGAGAGCGCAAGCGGGGCACATCTGGATGGATGACATCCCCCCTTGCAATCTCGTCGAAGTGTGCAATGATGATGCTCACATTGGGATGTCCCATCATCCTGTTACTTGATTGAATTTGGCCTTCTTAGCATGCTGCACCTTATACCCCAATTGCCAAATCCCACCTGTCTGCCAAGGCTCCACTGTTGTGACTATGTTGCGCAAATGACTGAGATTGGCTCCCCTTGTGCTCAAATAGTCTTCACCTCAGCCGCATGAGTTTTCTGAGTTGAGACATCAAACCAAAAAACAATATATATCAACTACTGAGATCTACTGAGGCATTTTGGGTTTGCGCTTGTTTTTGAAAAAAACGTGTTCAGTATGAACATAGGAAAATAAGTTTCTCCTTATCATCCCGGCCCAGAACATCTTTGCCTACGATGTCTTTTCTGGAAAAGGAGCTGTGTCAAGAGCATTCGGTTGGGATCTCAGCTAGCCAGATTTCCTTTTTAATCCATTGTAGGTCAAATGCGCAGTACGTGATACTTCTTTGACCTCTGCAGTTTGTCTTGATATGCCATCAAATTTCCACGTGCACAGCAGTAATCAAGCTTAGCATATAATACTTCAGAGTTTTGCATTGTGCTTACTCACATGCCTACTGTGACTTGGCCGACACTGAGATGACGTGTCACTCCGCACGTCATCTCCTCAAAGATCCAGAGTCGTCATGGACTAGGCTTGATCCATCAGTTCCTGAGTAGTGTGCTGCTCATGTAGAGCGAAAGAAAATCACAACACAGGCAAGGTGGAAAGGCAAAAGCGTGCTTCGAGAAATGACTCATTGCACTAGTTCAAGGAAAATCAATGAACGAGTTTCATTTCCTGTTTTTATATTCATGCTAGCTAGCGAAAATACAAACTGAAATGAGGAAACCTCTGTACAGTTGCATTCAACTATTGGGCACACCTGGGTGCCATGGCCGAGGTTGACCTTTGAGATTGAGAACAAGCCTGTGGAAAACGATATCTTGACAGTGTATGGGACTCATGGCAGTCTTGCTTTGGAAATTATTTCACATGCAAAGCTCATCATCTATAATAACTATAATACATAAGATCTGCAATTTGTGTTATAATGTAAGATAACTCTATGACTCTTGTGAATACAAATTTATTGTTGTAAGACCAATCTGTACAACAAGATTAATGGCCTATCATTATTGATCAAAAATTCAGCATCCTATCTCGGAGATTACTTGGTCAATTTCATGGTGCTATGCGATTTGTTTGGATTAAAAAAACAGATTGAGATAATTGATATCACTATTAACCAGATTTCCTTTGAAAGGGGTCCTTGGGGTGAAATGGGTCCTCAAGATTAAGGAGTAAATCAGTAAATCTTGTTTACTGCGGCTTGTGCATCCCAGCATCTGTAGTAGTTCTTCAGTCTTGTTTGCAACCCTGGCTGGCTGCACCATAGCTTGGAAAGCATCTGTCCTGAGGCCCGGTTTCTTCAAGCTGGTGCAGGGGGCTTTGAGGATTGTCGAGGATGGAGCCTGCCATGCAGGACCACCGTGTTCTTCATTCATATGGTTGAATAAAGGAACTTCTAAGCGATCCCTGAAAAGTGTAATGGGCGATCTCAGTCAGAGAACGGTGGTGCAAAGCAATGCGATTCTTGAATCAATTTATCGATTTCATTTTCCGGAATCAAACTGGGCCATGCTGACATACTGGTTTTTGCATCACCTGGATCCTATGTTTTCTTGCTGCCAACCCTCATGCATGGACACTGTCAAAACCAAATTCGTGGGATGGATATCCTTGACCTCTAGGGTTCAACTTTCCAACTAAGGATTATGGCTCGCTTTTGCCTGGTGGCTATCATTTGCATTTGCAGATGCGTGCATGTCACCCTGGAGCAACCTCGTAGTTCAATAATGAAGTTTGTAAAATACTTCAAATGGATTTCAAAAGCCCTTGGACGACGAGTTGCGTGGCAAGTGGTGAATTAGTCCAAACCTCAGTTCAGGAAAAAAACGTCAGAAAGCAGGATCATTTGGCTTCATTTCAATCCCCGATTTGGGAAATGGGAATGTCATGAAATTGGGGTGCCCGAAAGTTTGTTTTCCAATTCAAAAAAAATATGCACCCCCTATTTTGACACAGTCCCACATGTTGAAATTGTGATTCTTTTCTCACAGCCTATCAAGCCATCACAGCACTGCCCATCTGCCAAGTTGGATGGGAACCTGGGGCCATCCTTGCCCCAAGCCGAGCACAGCTTTTGGATCAGCGCGTGG